>VUQG01002414.1:16444-47686 GCA_015106755.1 Etia nguti
CTGCTCACTGTTGCCAGTAACTGTCACAGTGGCTTAAGGTTTTGGCTGAGTGGTCCAACAAGCAGCTCAGAGCAGGAACATCCTGGAGAGAACAAAGACTTTCAACATGAGCTTCAGCCTAATGGGCCGAGAGTCAAGACTGCGGCTGGAGAGTTGCTAGTTTGAGTCCGTGCTGGGAAAATCTGCGTGGGGAAAGTGAAGAAGTGACATAACATGACCTTGAGTATCTCTAAACTGGATAAATGAAAGTTGACAAATGGACAAAGCAACATCTGTTATTGATTGGACCTTCAAAACATTTTTCTGTTGAAAGAAAGTCAAATCAGTGGATAAACTAAAATAAACATTACGCTCAGCTTAGGGAGGAAAACGACTCTCTTCTACAATCTCCCAATACAATGTTGTTAAAGCCAGAGCAATTAATCCTACTTATCCATGTAGGCTAGTACAATGTAGCCTAAATCCATAAAAGCAGTGTAGTTGACTGTTAGCATAAGTGCAAAATTTGGTATCACGAGCAACTTTTGGCAGTGCGTGGGATAATGGCACGGCTGCTGGAAAGAACTATGTATTTCGTAAATGTAATTTTTAAAACCGGTCACCACAAAGAAAAATCTAATTACATCCACTGCTCTAGTTCACTGGTTCAAAATCTAAAAAGCAAAAATTGATCAAAGAAAAGTTCAAACAGTCAAAGTTTTATTTGTGTACTTCACACTTCAGGAAACACTCATATTTCTTCCTTGCTTAAAAAATATGTTTTTGCACTCATCCTTCTACAGCAATATATATTCCAGGTAAAGTATATGTTTGCACTATTAGGCCTATCTATTGCCTTATTTTCTACTCCAAAAAGTTATAACATTGAGGTAGCAAAGTAATACATGTAACTATGTACTTGGCATTCCATTTGTAAACATTAAACGATAAAAAAAACCACAAATTTAGATTCCATGAGAAAACAATAAGGACCAGAAGCAAAGTAGCAGCAGCTCGGATAGTTCTACCTGTGAATCTGGATGGTACAGTACACCTCTCTCTTGCATGTCCAAAGCTTTTATGATCATTCCCAGCTCTATATTTTTTAACGTTGAACTCAACTACAACACCTTTGCAGCTGAATGCTAGAGGATGCCCTCTCTTTAAACTAAGAGTAGAAAAAAATCTGATGCTTGAGGTTATTGTTCATTGAAAGTATTTGCAATCATGCTAACCCGATTTCTGAGCATTTTTAACATATGAAAAGATATACATATAGAAAATAGGAAAACACATAGTAATAGATCCACTTTGACTTCTAGAAAATTATAGAGGATTATTTATATACATTCATCTTTCAGTAAGCTAGTTTTCACAGAATGAGTCCTCTTGCGGATTGAGAAAAAGTCCAGCATGCAGTAAAAAGAGATGGTTACGGTTACAAGGCCTACTGTGCACCTATCCAAACAGCACCAGTGGATCTAGTTCAAGTTCACAGGATGACCTCAGTTATTCCTTTCCAAATCAAACTTATTGATATCAGAGCCAGAACCAAATCAAAGAGGAACACGATGACTATGAACAGCAGGGGTGAGGATTCAGCCTTAATGTCTTCAAGATCCCACAAAGTGAAACAGAAATAGAAATGCAGTACCAAAAGGAGACAGTTGTGCTGATGTATTAGGTTGATATCAGCATCTTAATAGCACCTGAGTCTGCGGATGAGTCAGTGCTGTGCATCATGACCACACAATAAAATGAAAAAGCTGAAATTTGCAATATTTTACGACTCTTTGGCTCATCCTAATAATAATTTATTTGCCCAAAAGCAACCTCTACCATTCATACTGTGACCACCCATGTTAGGTGATGTGCTAAAAGATATCTTAAAACCAAGCAACAACCTCTAGGGCTAAAAAATAAAATTAAGCTAATACCAAAGTACCACAAAACTGCAGTTCTTATAATGGCCACTTGAGGCCGATTCAAAATAAGTAAAGACAGTATAAAACATGGACGTAGCTTCTGGGTAAAAACTTGCCTCAGGAATCTATGGACTCAGTAACTCAATTTGGGTCATACTGAATAAAAAATTCCTTAAGTTGGATTTTTAACTCTCGCTCATATCATATTTCAAAATCGAGGATTATTTGTGATTTGCTTGAGGTAACGAGTTATCATCAGACACCACTCTCCTCATCGCATCCGTTTTTTTGCAACCCAGATAAAAACAGCAGAAACATCTTGAGGATTCAACAAAGGAGTTCACAAACCAACTGCAGCATCACATTAGCGACGTCAGTCTTTTGAACTCCGTCTGGCTAACAATATGGAACCAAAAACAAAATTTCCTCTAATGGTCTTTGGCACCTTGTTTTTAATTACACATCCATTTGAATTTTGCTAAAGCTTGAAATTACTGTAGGTGTATGGTTACTTAAAATGAAAGGTGTGCACATGCAAGCATTCGCTGCTAACTACAGTGTTCAAAGCCTCTGAACTAGACCTCTTGAAAGTAATTTGTAGTGTTGGTGCTGTAAAACCAAGCATTTTTAATGGAATTAACTAAGAAATAGCATGGTAAGCTATGTGGTAAAGACTGTCCAAATATTTTGTGTTATTGGGAGTTAAATATTTAATTTTTTTTTAGCCTCTTATATAATAATTAGTCGGTTTGGGTTGCAGTTTGCTAATTAAGCCAGCTAGCTAACTTAGTGCTCTGCCCTTTCAAATATAGCCACTCAAATAAAAGTAAGAAAATAAATCAACATCCCAGTGGCTGTGGCTTCAAAATGTACAGTCTAGTACAAACAGCATGTGGTGTGATTTTTTTGAGTTTATCCCTCATGTCAGCATCTCTTAAATCAGAATCCTAAGCATTCCCAGGAGAAAAAAACATCCGCAATATATTGGCTGAGGCCGCAGAAAGACGATGAACAGGAGGTATCCACACTTGCAGACATAGGGGGAGCGAGTGGTAGCAAATATGTCAACGCCCACAGACTAAATAGAGCTCATCGTCATCATCAACTTACCTCAGATTCAAGCCATGTTTCCTGGGCCAGTGAGCCAGATCGGCAGGCACAAAAAAGCGGATAAGTAATAAAGGAGGAGAGGAGGACTCCTCATTAAAGCGAGTTTAACCTCCGAGACGGCATAAATCAAGAATCCTGCCTCGCTGTGCCAGACCTCAGTGTGTGTTCTTGTTTTTCAGCTGCAGGCAATAACATATATGCATGATATGGGACTGGGTTATACAGGTATGGTTTTTCAGGCTGGATCCTGATTCATGTGAAGAGGACAAGACATTAAATATCTCACTCACCTCATTTCAGATTTCCTCTGTTTCTGTTTATCACTAGAACGGTATCCCATAATGCACAGGAACTGCAGACATATCTTGGATACTTGCAGTACGTGGAACTGATGCAACTTGTCTCCCTCTTTCTCATCTGATTTGTGTCTGGCATTTTCTTACAGACGCACTCACAGTCATCCAGATAAAGTTGTAGAGTTTCTAACCTTGCTAATTAGTCCTTGGCAGTGTTATGTGTGATAAAAGAGGAAAAAGCCAACAGAACAAGCCACGGAAGAACATTTTGACCCCATGTAATAAAACTAAGTGGGGGAGCTTCTGCGGTCAACACGTGCACGTCCAGACACCCCAGAGAGGTGTTACAGTGAAAAATGTTTCAGAGTGTTTCTGCTTCACCCATCAAGCCCGAAATAGTTCAGTTCTGGCAAGAATGCAGAATTTAACAGAGACTGACAACACTTAGAAATGATCTTTGTTGTCCCAGTAATGATCATTTGATATCCTTATTTTTTTTTACCTTTATATAATCATTAAATTCCCAAAAGAAAATCTGCACTTGAGCAGCTTGTGCAAGACACTTTCCTGATTCTTAGTCACTAGCGTGACCTTATAAACCATCTGCTCTAGCCGCGGTGTGATTTTTCTGTTTTATGATGTTTTCAAAGCAGTAAATGGACCTATGGGATGTCTGACGGAGAGCGAATTGAGGAAAAATGGGGGCCAAGAGAAGTGACAGTTAAGAGCTATTGACAGTTATCATGGTAACATGTAAATAAGCAGAGTTAATGGAGAACATAGCCACCGTCATCAGAGACTGTGCACGTCTCAGAGGACCATTGTTTCAGGATATTTAAAAACATATTAAAGGTACTCTTTTTTTATTTTTAACAAAACCGCTGCTCCTCAGTATGTCTTCTTGAAACCTCACAAGGTGGAAAGTCTGAGTCACTGCCAGACGCAGAAAGAAAATGAGTAAAATAAAGCAATAAAACTAAATCCAACATTTCCAAAACATCTGTGTGGGTGTAACCCGGAAAGCAAACACATCTGCAGCTCCATGTGCATCTGTTGTTTAGACAAGGCCTCCCACACAGCTTTGTTTTCAGCAGCGCTTGTCCTCGTGGAAAGAAAAAATATTCTCAATTATACCGCCTTTTTTTGTTGCAATGTAGCTTCAAGATTTTTAATTATTAATGAATTGTAAACATGAAAACCCTCATAGCTTTAGAGCTTATCATAGCTTGACATTTTATCAACCAAATTATTACTGTCATAATCAAAAGTCCTCAAAAACTGGAAAAACCCTGAATGTCATTTGTCTGTACATGGCAAATGTGTACATGGCAAAAGTTCCAAGTTTTGGTACCAACATGTCCACATGAGCCACGTCCTCTTTAGCAAACTTCAAGCTGAGATCTGATTAAAATATTTAATATTCCACCATTGCATGGATTTGGAACACAGCCTTCAACAAGGCCTAACACCAATCTGTGACTAATACCAGCGTTTGTGTGCGCTTTGTTATTCTACACGAGCTTCACATTGTGAGCTGGAACGGTGTGAGCCACGAGAGTCCGGCTCTCCCTCGGCTCCATCAATCACGGCGCGACATTGAATGGCAGGATAATATTGTTGCTGGTGGTTGATTGGGAAGTCTCTCCTGTTACTGTGTGCATATGCGAGCCACAGAGGGAGCGCGAGTGCGTACGTTACTATGTACCTTCTTGACTGCGCACGAGTGGGTGTCAGTGATTTTTGTTTTTCGCTGTCACGTGTGTGCGTGAGAGCGCCCGTATCGTCTCAGCGGGTGGATCGGTGAATATGTGCAACTGATTTGGAAAGCATGTCGTACACTGCAGGCACACACACACACACACACGCAACACACACAGTAGGTCTACTTTAACTCCTTGGCGCCTGGGTCTTCCTGTAGCGCTGGAGCTGGGCTCTGCACTGCTGGACAGGCTCTTCCCGTTAAGGGCCCTGTGGTTACGGAGGGACCATGTGCCCATTCACCACTGTTTGTTTTCTATGTCATTATGAGTCCAGCACTCCTTTACTGACCGGCCCCATCGAAATAGTCTCCTTTGTTAGGCACACTCTCTCCCCCGTCATAGAACCATATAAAAACATTTGGCCACATACACTTAGGTGTGCTTAGAGGTGTATGTCCAAATCACACATTCACCCTCCCATTCAGCCTTCTCTAATCCACATGCATGCACATCCACACACACACACACACACACACACACACACACACACACACACACACACAGCTTTCCATTCAGTCCTCTCATAATGTTTCTTTACTTAACATTTAAAGTTCCTGAAATAGGAATGTTCCCGAATCAAAACTGTTTCTTAAAGGGAGGACTCATTGAAGCGCATTGATACCGGTTTAGTCCTTCAACGTGTTCTGCATTAATCAAAAAATCGTTTGATTACGATTGGCGGCGTGGATGATACACAAAAACAGGAGGTATTTTGAGCCCTGGCTGAATCTTTGTGTTGCTTCGTTTCCCTGCGGTGAGTGTTGTTTTTGAGCAAGGACCATCTCAAATGTAGTCGGTAAATCTGGGCAAATGTTGTGCTCAGGATATGAGATGGGGAGTGAGGGATAGCCACTGGTAATTACACAGATCCTGACAAATAGCAGGTAGGCACAGGAACACTTTGGGTTTGTAAGGTGGAAATAAGCCACAATATACTCTAAATCTGCAAATGGAAAAACAATATAACCCAGTAACCTGTCATCTGCGGTCTAGACAGACCAGCACATGCACACTTCAGGGTGAGACTAAAGAGAGCTAACAAAAAAAGCAGTCGAGTTGAATCTGTAAGAAAGCATTTTATAGAAGGTTTAGAAATGCAGCCTGCGGAACTCAAGCGTAGCTCAGGCAGGTCATGAAGTCAAGCTCAACCACAAACCTGGCAGATGCCAACCCACGCCGGCTCTGCTCAAACACTTAAGTGTATGCAAATTCCAAATTTCATATAGGGAGCACTATTTAAGCTGCTCTAGCCTGTCTGCAGGTGCCACAAATCTGCAAGTCACTTTGCAACCCACCTCCAGCTACATCTTGTCATTGTTTGTTTGCAAGTAATACACAATATGGAGAGCTTTCAAAAAAAAAAAAAAATCCTGTTTCAGATAGCATCCTTTACTCACAACTCCATAGAACCCAGAAACATTCAGAATTCCCAGATTGATAGATTTGTGGTCTGTTTTTTTTAGTTTTTTAGCAGGATAAGGTGGCGTGTCATAAATCTCTGGTTCCTTGAGCTCACTGTACTTAAATGCCAGTCACCAGATCTCTGTTCAGTAAAGCACCTTTGAGATGTGGCAGAACAGGAGATTCACATGACGGATGCACAGCTGACAAATCTGCAGCAACTGCGTGATGCTGTCTTGTCAATATGGACAAAAATCTCTGAGGAATGTTCCAGTAACCTGTCCCAAGAACAATTAAAGAACTTCTGATGGCAAATAGTGTCTAACTACGTGCTAGCAAGGCGATACCTTATAAAGTATTGTCTATTTGTGAGTGTGGTTTCACAAATAATTACATCTTTTGATTCGATATTTATTTATTACACCCCTCCTAAACCTCTGTCACGCACACCTCACAGTCACAATATACACAGCTGTTAAGTAAAAGGCAGCGAGCTGGTTGCAAATACCATCAGCATCTTTGTTTACAAGATTAAGTCAATGTGAAAAACAATATGAATGCATGGTGTGTGTATGTGTTTGTGCTGACACACACACACATACACACATTATTGGGGAGTAGCCTTTTTTCCTACAACCACAGGCGCCCTGACCTGTCTGCCTTGTCACCGTTTGATGATGTAATCTGGAAGGTTCCAACTCAGTAGCCGCCACACAGCAGCATACTGGGTGGAGAGGGCAGGTGCTCCACATCATAGTCTCTCCATAAACACACGCTTACATGCACACACACACACTTAAGTAAACACAAACACATATTACACTGGCAAGCAGACTGCCAGGCAGCAGCAGCGCTGTGGCCGGCACGCACTCTGTGGACATACAGGATGCAGAAGTATGAATAAACATGCTCATACTGTACATGACACACACATACACACTGGTTCAACCACAAGCGTGCCCATGTATCAAACCCCACCCAGAACAGCCTCATTGTCCCCTGCCAGCATTTACTTTCTCCAAGTAAAAAACATCAGCTTGATATCCACCCATTATGAAAGCCACATAATTGTAATAATCACAGACTCGGGGGATAAATCAAGAGATCTGCAAATTAAAAACCCCAAAGTCTCCATCTCAATGACAAGAATGAACCACACTTCTAGGAGAAATCAATTAAAACTCAATCAGGAGCAAAGAAACAGTAAAGAGCCGCTCGCTCTTATACGTCACAAGCAGACATGAAGTCACCGCAGCTTGACGGACTCCAGCTTGTGGTCGCTAGAGTGTATATTGGTTGACTTGAGTGGTGTCACTTTGATTCGCCTCCAACCAATAATCTCTTCATGTTTTCCATAAAGATCAGCTCATGAACCAATGAAGATCCTCCAGTGGTGGGCTAGCTGTCAGAGAAAAGTTTAAGAAGGAAAAATGCTCTTTATTTTCTAAAGACTAAAGATGGATCCAACGTCGAGGTCTGACTAGCATGCTTTCTGGTCAAAAAAAAAAAAGAAATTGCTAGAGGATTGAGGATTGTGACAAGGCTTAAGTGAAAAAAGACAATAAAAGAAACAGATGGAGCAGCTAATAAAGACAAATGTAATCGATCTGAGAAGTGGGAGAAGCCACGTTTGTGTGGTCTTCATTCTGGAAGTAACATTCATTTTTTCCCACTGTAGCACTTTCTTGGCTTGGATCAGCATAGAAGTCTATCCCATTAAAATGACTTTGTCTTCACAAATTGGGGGAAAGCCCCACGACAGACTGACAGCCGGTCCAGGGTGTACCTGCAACTCGCCCTGTTACAGTTACAGCTAGCTGTTGGCAAGTGTTTGGGGAAAAGTTGGCATCCTTCATGTAAGGCATGTGAGTGCAATCACTAATCACAAGGAGGCTTTTGGTGCAGCATCCTTTTTGTGATCACCTAACTACTGCCAGCAACCACTTGCCAACCAGCTGGGTAATACACATTTTCCCCAGTGACTGGTGGTTGCTAGGGGGGTCTCTAACCCTGTGTGACTGGGGCGTAACGTGGACAAACACAAACAGACCAAAAGAAACTTGGAGGGTAAACCACAATGTTAACCACAAAACTGCTTTTTGTCTACTTAGACTCTGGATCAGGTTAAACTTTGAGGTCCCAGTTGGTGGATTTTTCTTCATTCAAACTGATCAAGATTAGCCATTTCTCTGTGTTTCTAGAGGTTTTTTGTTTTTTCTTTTATAGTTCATTTGTGATAGTCAGTGGAAGTAAAAGTACTATAGTATGTAGTTGAATGAGACCCTCATTTGGATATTGGAGACATAAGCAACCAGTATTACGTACTTCGGTTTATTATAGTTATTGATATCAAATGTATTGATACAAAGTTACAAAGAAGTCATTTGATAGCATATAAGTTATAAACAAATTTGAGCGTTGCTCAATGTGTGACAGTCCCGTTAAGTGATCTGGGCAGGAGTGACGAACCACTCTGCCCCCTCTCTTGCAACAATACCAGTGTGGCGAAGGGGCAGCTGCTCCGCACACACACCCCACCCCTCTGGATACAATTATAACTGTTTAGGAAGAAAATAAAAACAAATTATCGACACTTCATGGTGGCTAATTTCTTCACCGGAGAAATATTTTCTCAAAAAATCTTACGCCCTCTTTATGTTTTGGTTTGCTGCCTCAAAAGCAATTGATTATTCCATAAAGGTATGCAAAATATAATTACTGTCATATTGTATTTCCCGTGTAGTGCGCCACAACAGCAGAGATGCTGCGGTTTACGTTTGGTGCTGGGTTTAATGCACGTCGAGTGCAGAAAGCGGTCCACGTGATTCATGCGCCGTTACTCGTATTAAATCAAAATGAAGCCAGTGACAGATTAACTGGCCTTGAATGATAATTTATGCTCACGTTGTGTAATTAGGGTTCGAGACTTTAACAGCTTTGCCAGCTGATCTGTCAAAGTTACTGCTCTGTGTCTCAGACATGCATAGCAGACTATTTATTACCCACTCGCAGAAGTGTAATTGCACATTTTTAGGGCAATTCCACATGTGGTCATTCTCAAAAACAAATTGCACAAAAAGAATTTAATGATTAAACTTCAGTGCTTGATCCATAATGTGAATATATATATATATATATATATATATGGTGTATTTTCTCCTATCTGCCTCTCTTCAGAGCATTACTAAAGGTAGAAGGCAAAATCCATCTTCACAGTAATATCACTGAGGTATACCACCTATACAATTCGTTTTTGCAGTAATTTCATTTAACAAAGTCACATTTAATCGCATCTACTTCAAATCCATGTTTTTGTATGATTTTTCACCAGTTTACCACTGACTGAGTTTAATTTAGTCATGTCTTTAGAAACAGGCATAACCAGATCATGATTTTTTAAAAAGAAATACTGATAAAAACATGTTTATTGTATCAATCAGTATTTATTTCACTTTTATATTGTGTATTAACTATACCACTAAGTGTATTTCTGCCCAGCTTTTCCTTGCTGACATCTAAAGCCTCAATATACACATCTGTATGAGCTTCATTAAATTTTTACAAAATTAACAAATACCAAAACTAAGGCTTACATCTTCTATAATTCTAGTTTTATTTTAGTTTTAGTTTTGTATCCAGTTTAAATTTTTAGTTTAGTTTTATACTAACCTTGGTAGTTTTCATTATATTCACCAAAATCTTCAAAGTTTTTGATATTTTGTTGACTTGTACCTTGCCCTGATGAGTTTAGCATTAGACCCTTTATGTGTACTGGGTGAAAGCTAGACTTTAAAAAAATGCATGTTCTGCAGAGCCAATCAAAATGTGGGACGTTTCCTCAAGATGTGGGACAAGGAATCAAAATACTGCGTAAAGAGGGACATCTGGTAATTCTACTTCCATTTAAGCCTGTGAGAAAATTCTACTGGTGAATCAGTGAATTCTCATGACATGAGAATAAATGTTTGTACGACTGGTTATTGAATTGGCCCAGTGCTCAATAACAGGATCAAATGATTAAAGCCTTTACTTGATTTGAAAGTTTGTCCAAAATAAACTCATCCTTTCCACTGAAAACGTAGAAACTGAAGCATAAGCTTATCTCGTGCCGGAATTTAACCTGACAACAAACATTTTTAATCCAAAATACTGAACATGCCAGTATTAATACGACATATATACTAAAAGAACACAATTCTCTGTTTCGGCCCAGCTCAGCAGTAGGTATAAGTGAACACCTCAGCACTTCGGTAACTAATCCTCCCACCGACCCCAGAGCGCACACCGCCGCCACTTCACTAATCATTCCAACATTTCCATCCTGTTAAGTAAGACAATACATTAATTGCAATGGCATGCTGAGGCCTCCTGCTATGCAACTTAACCCCTCTCGGGCCTGCCGCTGAAACCCCGAAGACACACAGCTGAAGCTGACACGGAGAGTTCAGGGCTTCCACTCTGCGTGCTGTGCAACTTTTCGGCAGCCGCAGGAGCAGATTAGAGACGTCCGCTGCGCATTCCTCACCTAATGATTAAATATCAGCTCGTTTATTGTGAGTGTCACTGATTGCTGCTCCTGAGATGTGGCTCCTGGCAAGCTGCAAAGCCTGTGAACCGGACGCTGCTGTGGAGATGTTTTCTGTCCCCTGCTAATCGAGAGAAGCTAGCATGGAACGGTTTAGCTGGGGTAGCGAGCGCGCCTGCACATTTTCGATTCTTTACAGATATCTTGTTAAATTGTCTGACAGAGTGAAAACTAATCAAATGTCACCTCTTCAAGAGTCCTGACTGTATTAACAAAGGATTAGGCTTAGAAATTCCTGGAAAAGGAATGCTTACATTTAATTAATAGAGAGGATAATAATCCTGATAGATAGAAATGCTGTGAATGAGCCAAAATTGCTGGAATTAACTGCCGGTTTAACTGCTGTTTTCACTATTTTACCAGCCAAGTTGACATGCAGGATTTTAAATCAGATTTTTACCTCCCACAGTTTTAATTTTTCCTTTTTTTTTCATTTGATTGACAGAAGGTATATTGTCCCTTAAAACTAATTTCTATAAACTACATATTTATTCTAAAATCTTTTTTTTCCAGGTTGTTTCTGTATTGGCGGCAGTGCCAGACATATTGTGATTAAATGGTCCCCTCTGGCTCATAGTTTAGCTCAAGGTATTGGGTTTCACCTAAAATTAGCCATCAGACTCAATTTATTACCTCAATTGAGAGGCTCGAAAAGTGCCTGTAACAGCGCCTCTGCTAACACGGACTAACCTTGGCCAAGCCATATAATGTTGCATTTTAATTCAGCTACAGGAACTGCCAGCAAGGCCGAGCCCATTACATGTTACACCTTTTTTTTCTCTCTCTCTCTGTAGCCCAGAGTAGGGGAGCGTGCTTGAATGTTAAAGGGGTACAAGAGTGTTAGGCAAACAGTAAAATCCAAGATAATTTTATAGCGGTAAAAAAAAAGCTGTTCCCCCCTGTTGGCCAGATGACTTTTCAAACTATTTTTGGGGTAACGTGGCGTTATGAAAGTGGAGACACACAAATGCATTAAACTCTTTACAGCTACACACCAACAGCACGCTATTCAGGTGACAATTGTTTGTTAGGTCTTAAACGCACACTCCTGTAACATGTGGCCAGATCACTTTGTGAGCATCAAGACTGAAATAAGTTAAAAAGCAGAGATGCCTGCAAAATGTCAGCAGCTCTTGAGTAATATCAACCACAGCGGCTTGAAAGAGTGCCACAAATCTGTTGCAACTATCTGTCAACAGGAATGTAAGGATATGATCAAAGCTGCCGAAATATTACAGCGTTTGAATCTGTTAGCTGGAGAGCTGTAACTGTTAATATTTGCTAATAGATTTGGTGCAGATGGTGATTCTTAAACCTTCTATCTATGCATGATTTTTAAATCTAATTTTTAATATTTACCCAAACCTAGAAGTAGTCACTTGAGAAACAAACCCTTTCTATATCTGTGTGTCTGCTAGGGTTAGTGTTGGAGGGTTGGGTCTGCCTGGATCCACGTACCGTTGATTCGGTCATCAGACAGTGAACATGTGGGTCTCTGCACACATCTATGTGACTGCTGCTTTTGTAACTGTGCAAACTCATCTGTGGGGACTTCGTATTATTATAACGACTTGTACCGCATTTGAATGTGTTCCCAAATCTGCAAAGTATAATCAAGGCTTAAGAGTAAGTTATTGCTGTGTTGCTTTTCTTACACCTTTTCACTGATATGGTGTCAGTGCTAGTACAGAGCTGCTGGCAATTGTGAAATCAATTGCTAAAGCATAAGTCATGTAGGCCTATAGACTGGTCATTATTACACTGGTATTACACTGTTGCTAAATTCTGTTGAAAAATCTATATTCCCTGAACAGTTGGTGAGCAGTTAGAGGAGGTTGCTTCCTTTTAACTCTACATCTCCAGGTCAGTGGATAATTTTTTCCATTAAGTTTTTGTAGTTAGTACCTCGTAAAGGTCTTTACTACACGTGGTTCCAGCTTTGTTCCCACCAAGTTTGTAGAGGTGTGGCAGCACTAAGGCTATCATTTTGTAATTATCTTTTTAAGATGGAAATGAAGGGAATGGATTACAGCAGAACTGCTTCATTGAAATTATGGTATCTGTAAGACTTTATTGTGACTCCAGCAACAGCACTAGGTTGTGCAGCAAATGTATAAACAAACTACATTGGCAGCTGTCTGCTAGCAGCCTTAACTCATTTAAATTACTGAAAATGACCGCTTGACAATATTTGTGGTGTTGTAAGCCTTTTTTTGACATTTTAAACACTTGTCTTAAAAGAATAACGGCCTGCTGTACAGTTGATCGTGGCAACTTGAGTTTTGATTCGTGAAATTTTAATATTTTGTGTTGTGTGGTACACCAGTACAGGTATAAATGCACTTTAGAAACCAAGCTAGCTGGTATTTAGCATGATTTCTTTTGGGTCCAAAAAAAACTACAAATTGATCCCATGCTTATCTTAGAAGGAAGCATGGGAATCTTTATCTTTATATACTTAGTTGATTTTATTTAATCCAGTACCTAGTTCCCTAAATGCATCCCAAGAGCTTCCATTTAAGCTAAATTGACACATAAGCATGCTAGCATGTTCACAAGCACAGTACCCTTGACGATATTCGGCCTGTATATCATTCACTACCTTAACATTTAGCATGCTAACAAGCTAATCTGACTAGATGACTTAAAATTAGTTAATTACAAATATTTCTTGAGTTAATGGTTATTATTAACGTCCAAGAAGTCACCAAATTCAAAGAAATTCAATAATAATTTGGATATGAGTTCCTATCCAAATTTCATAGCATAGGTTTATTTTAGTCAGGACCAAAGTTTTTGGACCGTCCCATTAGGAATTAATTCACAGTGTTCTCCATCACTACAAATATGGAACTGGACAGTCTTATTAAAATGTTTACATTTTATAATACATTTTTGGATTGTTTTGGACTTCACAAGAATTGGTTGCATAGAGTAGTGTGGTATGGTTCATTTGCTATTAAACATAATGACCAGAAAGGAATAAAACTATCAGCAAAAAACTGGAGACAAATCTTTGTGAACTGTGACTCTCCCAATCCACCAAGCAAAAAAAGCAAATATTGTCCAGCTGTGCTTGTTTTCCGGAGGATAACTCTATGTCTTTCATAAAAGATTCTGAAGAAAATGTCTAGAAAGCATGTGCATACATTTAATATGCAACCTGCTCTTAATATATTCATGCATTTGGGAAATTTCGGTATGGTACAAAGTCTATTTTTCCTTGCTAAAGTAATGAGGTGGCAGTAAATTATTTTTACTGAAGGTGTTGATTTTACAACCCTCTCACATGGCTTTCCCGTTTTCTCCTCTCCTCCTCCCTTGCTTGTTTTTTCTTCTCTTTCCCCGTCTCTTTGCTTGCTTCTCTCTTCTCTCTACTTCTATCTACACTGGAATCGTCCGCCGGCGCTTTGCTTTCTCCAGCCTATTCTTAGATTTAGCTGTGGCCACTCCAGTAATATTTTTAAAGATTATTATAGTATTCACTAACCCTTTCTCCCCCTTAGGCTGCCTTCCAGAGTTTCTTTTTCTCCCTCCTCCCTCCTCCTCTCGCCTAACCCTCTCTTTCTCTTTTCTCCCCTTCTACCTTTCTCTCGACAGCGATCTTTGGTTGTAAAATAATAGAGCATCAGCCAGCAATAATTTGCGGTCCAAACAGAGCCGACGCTGGCTGACGTTTATTGAAACCTCATCCCCCCGTGAGCCGGTTTCCTTTTCCCTCCCAGCTCCGTCGCTGTGTGTTTGTACAGACAGGGCCTTAGTCGTGGCCATTGCTTTTAATAATGAGGCCTACGGTCGGCCTTGGCTGCAGCTTTGGCTGGGCAAGAGGAGAAGTGGTGGGAAAAGACGGGTGCCTGCTTGGCTCTCATTAATCCTGACTAGTAGTCGGCGGTGGAGGAGACCCTGTCAGACAGTCTGATGGTCTCACAGGCAGACAGACAGGTAAAGGTAATGAGGGTCCAAAACTGGATCAGTCTGGATGAAGGCACAGTGTGTAGTCACAGCTTTAGCAGCTCAAATAGGTGATGACCAGCAGGCTGGGCCCACACACAGCATTATGTGACATTTAAAAAAAGGCAAAAACATAGTTCCAAGCATGAGCTTCTGCAGAGACAGTTTCAAGCTAAATAAGCCCACGTAAAGATATTTTTGGCAGGATTTAGGGTGCTAAACCAGTAATAATCCCTCAGGATCACGTCTATCATGTCTACAGCCAATGAAGAGCTAGTTAAGACTAAAGCAGTATATAATGTTCATTGTACAATTTCAAACCAAACACACTAAAATATTTAAAAAATAAAACCCTGAAAAAATAGCACTTCTAAAAACTTTCATCTAAAAATAATATTTAATATAACCATGGCAGAACTAATGTGAGTATAATTCATGATGGCATTATGAGCACTCCTCTAAGCGTAGCACTCCCAGAGATGTTGACTCACGCTGGACACTCATCGTCCACCTTATTAGGTACACCTTGCTAGTACCAGATCGGATCTCATTTGGCCTCCAGAACTGCCTTAATTCTTTATGACACAGAACCAACAGGGTGCTGGAAACATTCCTTATAGACTTTGGTCCATATTGACATAACAGCATCACACAGTTGCTCAGGGTTTTTCAGCACAACCATGACGCAAATCTTCCATTCTACCGCATCCCAAAGGTGCTCAACTGGATTGAGATCTGTCGATCTGAGTACAGTGAGCTCATTGTAATGTTCGGGAAACTAGTTTGAGATGATCTGAGCTTTGTGACAGTGAGTTATCCTGCTGGAAGCAGCCATCTGAAGCTCTGTACGCAATTGTCACAAAGGGAAAGGACAGCAATAATACTTAGGGAGGCTGTGGAATGATGCATCAGAACCAAAACCTGGCCTTTCCCTTTTTTAATGGGAAAATTGGAAAGTAGTGAGCAACAGAGATCCTGTCTATTTACAGAATGTTTAATATTGAATTCCCAACAACAACAACAATGACTCCAATGACACAATTTAAGGGATTTTATCAGAGCTCTGCAGCCATAAAATAATGTATTTGCCATCATATGTCACCCCACCCTCCACATGTTGAAGGTTAATGTGTGAAAATAAGACAGTCCAGTATCAAAGGTAATTTACTGGCATTTTTTAGAGAATAAACCAATGTTTAGGCAGCTACATAAACGAGGGACTAAATAACGCACATGGTTACGTACAATCAAATTAGGGAACACAAAACTGTGCAGGCACTGGGCCAACAAAAAGAGCTGAACAAAAGCTGAACGTAAACAAAACAACGGAATTATTATTTTTCAATTAACTAGTATTATTCATACATAGCACAACTATATATACCAAATTAACTGACTGAGGAATCACAGGTAGAACTTATGAGGATGGGAGAGACAATTAGAGGGAAAAAGACAAAGACAGGAAGTACAACCATTTGAGATGCATAAGAATAGTCATTAACAAAATAAAACAGGATACAGCAGAAGCTCAAAACCATGAAATAATAATTCCATTCCTTTGGCGGCAATGTGTCTTGGCTCTTGAACACTACAATATGGGCAATATTTGTGAGATTAGCGCGCTAATAAAGCAAATACATCTTTAAAAAGCCTGTAAGAAGTAAGTACATGTGCATGGCTTCTTGTTGGATTCAAGCGTCTGGGAGATCCCCGACTGTGAGACAGGTAACAAGAGAAAGAAAGACAGGCAGGTGGCTATGCACTGAAATTAAACACTAATCTTCTCCTCACTGTCTGAAGCCCCACTTACTGGAACTCCTGTGGATTCCTCTGGTCAGCGGTCAGCTAATGCAAACTAATCATCACTTTCTATGGACTGAGGGCTGACCACAGTGCTGCCCAGGACAAGGCCTAGCAGACTGAAAAACACGAGCCCCGGTTCATTTTCCACCGTCGTCACCATCGCCAATACCAGCTGTGCCAAAACCCTTTTAAAATACTGCATCAATAGCAATTAGCTACATTTCCTCGTCACAATATAGGAAAGCACAATCGTTGCAGTCGCACCCTATAAAGTGAAGGTTTAATTAAATAATTTTTTGGCATGCCGCACTTCAGCCGCAGACACGGAAAAGAAAAAAAAATCCATACATTTCAGCAGACACACAGTAGTATAGAGGTGGGCTTGTGTTTCCTCCTACAGGGATTCTGTGGCCAAAAACAATCTCGAGGAGCACAGCTGAATGTTTTCATTGTGTTTCTTCTGCTGAGTTGGGCACAAGAATGGGTTTCTGCTAGTCAGCGCAGGCACCGGCTGGTTCTCTAACACACCCACACAGTTGATATATAAAAAGATGTTACATATAAGAAGACCCTCACCTGCCAATTGATGCCTCATGCCAGGAAAAACTGGAGTGGATAAACCAGTAAGGGTCAGCTGCCATGTTGGCTACTGACTTTTTTGCGGGGAAGTTACCTGTTCTCAAAAATTGTCACAGCACACACCATAAACCAGAAATAAAGGCTTTGTATCACTATCACTATCTATTATTTTGAATTTTACTTTGTTATTAGGTTTAGGGGCATCAATAACTCCAATCAAGTGTTTGTAATAACTGTTAGAGAGTATTTCACATCAGAGTATGTGGAGGAATTTCATCACCCTATTATTTGCAACATCTTTTAAATTTAACCACAGTGGAGGGTTTTCATGCATGAACAGTCTGTTTAATGTCATGTCAAAGGATTCAATCTGATTTAAGGCCAGACTTTGACTACTTCACTCCAAAACCTTCAATTTGTTTTTGTTTTGATTCTGCGGTTGACTTCCTGGTATGTTTCAGATCATTGTCCTCCATCATAAACCCAAGTATATTTGATCTTCAGAACATGAACTGGTGGCCCGACATTCTCCTTCAGGATTTTTCTTGTGGAGAGCACAATTCATGGTTCCATCAGTTATGTCAATCTATCAAAACAGCCCTAAACCACAACACTGCTGCAACTATGTGTGACTGTTGGTATGACGCTCTTTTTAGGAGATGCTGTTAGTTTTATGCCAGATGTAACGGGACTCAAACCTTCCAAATAGTTCAGTGTTTGTCTCATCAGTCCACAGAATCTTTCCTTAAAAGTCTCAAAAGTCTTGATGATCATCAAAATGTTTCTTGGCAAATATGAGATTAACCTTTGCGATCTTTCAGGTCAGGAGTGGCTTTCACCTTGGAACCCATTTTAGCCCAGTCTCTTTTTATTATTGAATCATGAACACTGACCTTAACTGAGAAGGGAGACCTGCCGTTCTTTAGAGTTCTGGGTTCTTTTGCGACCTCCCGGCTGAGTCAACAGTGCACTCTTTGGTCGGCTGGCCACTTCTTGGAAGGTTCACCACTGTTTCGGGTTTTCTCCATTTGTGGATAATGGCACTCATCATGATTTGCTGGAGTCCCAGGGCCTTAGAAATGGCTTTGTAACCATTTCTAGACTTAGAGATCTCAGTCACTTTGTTTCTAATGTGTCCTTGAGTTTCTTTAGATCGTGACATGATGTTTTGGTTTTTGAGATCTTTTGACCTAGTTCACTTTGTCAGACAGGTTGTGTTTAACCCTGTCATGCATGAATTGTGACAACCTCAGTCAGGATGTTTTTCTTAAGTATTTTTATTCATCTTTAGGCATGAAAAAATGAATAAAAGTACTTATCCTGATTGATTTTGTCATAATTCATGCATGACACGGTTAAATAACAATAATTACAATGAAACACGACATCTATACATCTATAGTAACATTAAACGAGCAGTGGGTGGCAGCGTATGGAGTGACACATCAGTGTCCAGTGTAGTGGTTTATGTGCAATTATACCATCAACACTGACACAAATACAAGAAAACAGCCTCAGCTTTTCAAAAACTGTGCTGAATCACAGTTAATTCATGATTTAACATGAGGGACAATTACTTTTTCGCACAGGACCAGACAGGTTTGGATAGCGTTTTTCCCTTAAATGAAATCATCATTTATAAACTGTATTTTGTATTACTTGTTTTCTTTATCTAAAATTAACATTTATTTGATGATCTGAAATATTGAAGTATTTAAATATGCAAAAAGCTAAGAAATCAGGACATGGCAAATAGTTGTTTCACAGCACTTTATATGTGAGACATATAAAGTGTCACAGTGAGAATGTTTTGCCTCATTAACCAATCTGAAATTCAATGGGAAACATGTTGATCTCCTCAGCAAATGATCAGATGGGTCCTGAAAATACTGAGCTCTTCATTAGCAGTTGTTTCAATCATTGTTGATTGATGATTTTTTTTGGGGGGGGGGGGGTGCCACTTTGTCCTGGTGCTCACTGACCATTCTAAGGTTTCTGTGGCCACGTTTCTGCTCTTCACTTAATGTGAATGTCTCTTTAGGTTATCTTCTGCCTGTAATTTTATCATTCTAAATTTGCCTGAAATTCATCTGGGTCTAATTAATAGCAGTAATTGCATATCATTGCTGTAACACCTACCTCCATATGCTTATACTGATTCTGCATATGTGCCCATCTTCAGTATTCTCCTGTTAAGCTCCTGTTCTCTGTCCTAAATAACTTTCAGTTAACCTGAAGCTGCTGTTGGTGATTTTCCCTCCAACTGTTCTCTGTCCTTCATCTGCCTCCGGATCATCAGAGGAATGGGGAAATTAGACAGGACACTTCATTAATGTGTAGAAATTAAAAGCTTCAGAGGATGTCAGGCCAGTGTGATTGCAAAGCACCGAGAAACGTGGAATGTGTGTGAGTGAGAAGGAGTGGGATCTCCTGCTGGGACATCGTGGGGCCACAGGCCTCACGTCACATTATACAGATCTCGTAATCCTCCCTATCCCAGGGATAAGAAGAGATGGATGGATGGAGTGAAGGATGGAAGGAGAAAAGAGAGGAATTGTTAAATGGAGCATGAAAACTCAGTCATCTCCTGAATACCCATTTTAGTTCCCAATTACAGTCCCGATCAAAAGTTAAGGACCACTTGAAAAGTGGCGAAAAATCATATTTTGCATGTTTGGATCTTAACAAGGTTCCAAGTAGAGCTTCGACATCCAACAAGAAGAAATGGGAGTGAGACAAAACATTTTTTGAGCATGCAATTTATTGAAAACAACTAAAACAGCCTGCTTCAGTTTGCCTCTAGTTTGAGTTTTTTTACTGCTTGTTGTCATCTCTATATGCTCTCTGTTTCTTTCTTTCTTTTACTTCCCATTCCAATAGTCCTCTTCTTGACCTTGGTTGTGCTGAAGGTCTATCAAATATGGGGGTTCATCTTTCCCACTTTAGCCACATAGTTGCTAAAAAGGAATCCCAAAGCATCGCCGTGTTATTCCCATTTAAATTATTCTCATCTGTTGTGAGACATTAGGTAGGACAAAGCAAACACAAACAGGACAAACAATAAAATATTACATTTCTTGAAGAAAACAAATTCCTTGTTAAATGCACAACCAGGATTTTTTTCTTTCTTCTTCCTCTACTTTATGACACACCGCATGCAATTTGAATCCTTTGCATTATTGGCCATTAGATTATCGATGACGTTCCTTCGTCATTAACATCATTAACAAACAAACTTTTATAGTTTTTATGATTTTTTTTTATTTAATTCTTGGACCCCATAAAATGAATCTGATTGGTAATGACGCATCGTACAGAAAATGCACTCACCAGAGAGTCTAACAGGCTCAGCGACAACACACGGGTTCTCTCTAAATGGAACAAAAACATGGTTTCAGTGACACTCATGCAGGACTCAACGTCTAGAGAAGTGGAGACTGTGAAAGATGCTTGTCATGGTTTTTGGCTCTGGCAACCAGCTCTGTGTTTCTATTAATCAGTTAATCTACAGTTCATAGCACAAATCGATGCTTATCAAGTATTTGACGCACATAAAACAACAACAGCAAAAACAAGAAGTATTTGCCGGTCACATTTCATGTGACTTATATTAGAGCCCTGGATCCACTACAATAGGTCTGCTTGTGTATGACATGATTGCTCTGGTGCTGACCAGTAATTCTCCACTACCCTCGACTATAAGTAAGGATAACAGAAAATGCCGGGGGACTTAAATTATATGTAGCGAATTTGACAAAATGATCCTAACCCGAGGATAGTTATGCAATTTTTGAAAGCCCTTTTTGAGTATGTGAAGGAGGCACATTCAACAGGCTGCTAACTTGTCTATTAAAAGCTGTGTTTGAAGAAGGGTGGTGGATGGTGATGGGGTCATTTGATTGATTGACGGGTAGCTGTGGCTATTGCAATGTGCTTGCTCTGCCCAAAGTTTCGGCTCAACCCGGCGATTAGAATCTGAACCATTCTCCGCACATCTTCACAAGCCAAGCGGTGAATGTCAAAGAAATCTTCTTTGTATACTGGGTCAAACCTCCAAATCAGATGATTAGAGAATCAACACAGTGAGTGAAAAAAGTACTGACTGATGAGCAAGAAGAAATGAAGCAAAACAAGAGTGAAGCGGGTATTAAACAGAGGGAGGCGAGACAAGTTGTGGAGGGAGAGGTGGGAGGTGGCTCAGGGAGGGAGGCAAAGAGAGCGAGAGATGGATGAACCCAATTATCCCCCTATTTTCCTTCACAGCGCCGAACCTCATTCAAAGCAGAGAGCAGAAAAAGAGAAGGTAAATAATAGAAATGTGTCGAATGATGGAGGGAGATAATTAAATAGGCCTTCATTTCTACACCCGCCGATTGTGGTGTAATTAGCCCATTACAGTTCCAACCCCTAATTTTTTTTTCTCCTTGTAATGATTACAATAAGTGTAAGGGGTGAAGGCTTTGGCAGGGGAGCGTTTACATGCACACCCCATTTGGTTCACTCAGACATGTCACAGTGATCATTAATCATGGGTTGTTTTTCGACTTCCAAGTGGCTGGCTGTGCAGTCAGAGGCTTTGGCTTTTTAGCAGAAAGAAATAAAAAACGACCCTCCGCTTTATGGTAATTTGTATGTAAGAGGAATACCAGTTTAAGTTGTAGGGGTTTGCAGCTTGTTGCATCGGCTGGATGCACACACACTGATTCTGTGGCTTGACAAAGATTCACCATTACCACATCGCCACATGAGAAACGTCTGTGCATAGATGAAGTTTTTGCATCAGAGCAAATGTACCGTTTAGTTTGATGGTCGGTTACCAAATTGAATTGAATATGGTTTGCGGCCTTCAAAGGAAGCCAAAATCTAATCTACCTATCTATCTACATGCACACATATATACTACTGTGCAAGAGTCTATTCTTCAACACAGCCTGAACTCTCTAAGGAAAGCGTTCCTGTAATTTCTTTAAAAGGTCTTCGGGAATAGTTCTTTAGACTTCTTGAAGGACATCCCAAAGCTCTTCTTTGAATGTTGACTGCCTTTTGTTCAGTTTCTCCTGTCAAGATGATCCCAAACTGCTTCAATAATGTTGAGGTCTGAGCTCTGGGGAGGCCAATCCATGACTGACGGTGTTCCATTGTGTGTTTTTCAATCCAACTTTGGCTTTACTACATTGGCGGTGTGTTTGGGATCATTAACATGCTAAAAAATGAAACCTTTGCCAATCAGGCAATTTCCAGATGGTATTGCATGATGGTTAAAAAAAAAATGAGATGGCACTGTGAGGTATTTATCATTCCATCCGTTTTGACTGGCTAAAATTAAGCTTCAAACAAAGACAGAGCCTCTGTGAGTCTCTGTGACTACAGATTTACAGAGACTCACTGTTGTACGTCTCTCCTGTCTCCTTCCAAACATACTGATGACGATTTGAATAAAAAATAAAATAAAATTTGGATTCATCATTCCATAAGACCTGTTGTTACTGATTTTCAGTCCAGTTCTTGTGCAAACCGGCATACCTCAGTCTGTTCCCCCAGTTTCCTCTCCTTTTCCTAAGAATGGTTTTTGGCAACCATCCATCCATTGAGATCATTTCTGATGAAGTTTCAGTGAACAGAAGATGGATCTGAAAGGTCAGATGCATCTCTCAGGTCCTGTATCAGGTCTTTGCTGGATTTTTTTCTTCTATTTCTTAAGAACATCACTTTCAGACACTGTTTATCTGCTTTATATCAGTTTTTAGGCCTGACACTTCTTCATTTGCCCTCCACTTCTTCCATTTCTCTTTTTCCCTCTCGCTCACTAGATATACATATATTTGACTGGGTGAAGCAATGTTTTAAATGGGCAGTTTTACCCTTAAATAGCTGAAGTTTGGAAACTCATAAGTGACTGATGGTAGTCATTCAAAGTAGCAGAAGCCAGGGTATCCTGTTTTAAAAGCCATACAGTGTGGTTTTAGTTTAAAAACAATGTGAAACACACCCTTTCTGCATAGTAAATACATACTCCACCTTCCAAAGAGTCTTTTTTTTTTAAATTAAAGAGGGACCTGCTACGCTGATTTTCCAGTTCCATGTTTATATTTTATGGGATTAAAGAAGAATGTCGTTGCATGACTCACAATTCAAAATGATCCTTGTTTGTTTGTTTTTTTTTTTAATATTGGGTCTTGATGGAGACACTCAGTTTAGCTACTTCCAGAAACAAACATTTTTGGCTCCCCTCCTTTTCTGAATGTCTTTACTTCATAAATAGAAAATTGAACAGCAGATAAGCGGAGCTTCTGTGCTTCTATCTGTTCTTAAAAACATCACAAAGATGGATATACTTAGAGCAGAAAACCTGTTGCTGTTGTGTACGTGTGAGGGATTACTGGCACAAGCCCTGACCAAATTATTCAAAGTGTTATAAAAAATATTCACCATTGTAACACTATAAATATGACAAAATGGTTAGGGTCAATAAAACTACAATTCTTCGACATGTGGCTCTAATTTACACACACCAGAGAGGTTTTGTGAGTGAAGTTTTTTAAATTCATTTTAAAGGTTTATGCATTTGTATCTTTAATAAACCCACAACACCTCCAGATAATCAGAATCAGAAATACTTTATTTATACCTAAGGAAATTATGGATCATGTACACTATCTTTACAGACTTCCTTGTCTGAGTTTTTTTTTTCCTAACATGAAATTCCTGTATAACATCAAATCTAATGACATTTTTTTCTTAAAAATGTACAACTGTATAATATTTTTAGTGAAAAGACATATATCTTAACATTTATGTAAATCCATCCACCAGTTTTCTGAACCAAGTCTCCAAAATAAGAGGGCTGCAACCCAATAAAGGTGTATACTAAAGTTAAATATACCTCATTAAGTAATACACAAGTTGACTATAGTCATGATTACTGTGACCACTAATTATCACAAGCTAACCGTTGTGTTAGCTAACGACTAGCTAATGCTCACATAACAGAATAAACAGAAGCATTTAAAAAAAACCCTGAAAAAAATCTGTAAAATTTAAAACTTGGACTGCAGTAAAAGTCTGAATAAAACGCGTAAATTGCAGTTTTCTAAAACGCTGCTATTACGACAGGTTCATGCCACGTGTAATGGAATACCGACAACTGCAAAGGAAATTTGGAAATTCATTCATAAATCTAGCTGTCAATATCCCACTTTGATCATGTTTTGGTCAACATGAAAGTTTTAGCTTAGTATTAAAAAAAATTACGTACATTAAATTCACATGAGACGCTGTGCTTTGGAGGCTAGTTGGAGCCCCATCACATTATGTTGCTGTTGTTTCAGTTAGATTTTCAATAAAGGTCAAACTGAAATTGAAACCATTCATCAATCAGTTACTTGTTTATGTATTTAAAAAAAATCTTCATTGTGTTACCACACAACTGAGAAAGCTTCACATTTCAAAGGGTTTTGAACTTTAATGCACAAAATCTCTCAAATACTCTCTACCTCAATGCAACCCATGTGAAAGATAGAAACCATTCTCCAGTGGTGCAAGTCCTCTTGTCAGCGCCAACTGCCTTTGTTTTGTGAACATTTGTCTCTGCCATTTGTCAGACCCTACTGCACAGTTTGAGCTTCTTACTTTAACACGATAACATTATTTTTCTTCATTAAAGGAGCCGCGGCGCTGTACCTGCAACCCGACACCATCCCTTCACCCTCAATCATCCCTCAGTCGCTAACAGAAAGGACAAATGCATACTTTTCTTCAAGCTTTATATAAAGAGACTCAAATTTAAACAGCCTACTGACACGAACAAGCACAGCATGATTTATTCCTGCCATTATAAACCTTTGCTGATCTTCTCCCCACCTCCACACTGGCGAAGTATGTTATCTTTCCACCATCAATTTATTTTCTTTAATTTTCCCTCCCTCTGCTTTTGTCACGCTGGCCAATTGTTCTTGGATTGAGGGATTTCAACTACTGAGGGGGAGATGCGGAAAAGGAGGGAGACTGAAAATATTATTTAACCAAATCCCTTTTCTGAAAACGGTGTGGATGAAATTACCTACAGGATCAGGAAAAGAAGCAGAATATACCTGGGAGCCAAGGTGAAGGGTAAGCTTAACATTCAGAATTTGATTAGCATTAGTTAAGGGGAAAATAAACGTGAGAAACGTGGAATTGGCGAAAGCTGAAGCAAAGAATGGGAAAAAGAACAGGAGGCAGAACTGGACTCGGGGGAAATGCCAGAGGAAGGTCACAGACACCTGGTGTTACAGCCAACAGAAGGAGAAGATGTCACTGGGGCAAGAGGACTAAAACAGATTCGAAATTCCTGAGGTTTTAGAGTCTAACTCGTTTCCCAGACCTCGAAGAACACTCGAGAAAAGTGAGCGACTGAGGCGCATCATGCATGCAAATCAAATTTCATGAGACAGAGACATGACAAACGGCAATTTTTCTCATATGTAAAGTTTTAACTTGAAGCAGTGTTTAATTAGAAAAAAATTAAAAATAATGCAGTGCTGCTGCTGTTTAATTTTCTGCAGTCCTTTGTTCAACACTGCAGAATAATGACACTGAACGTACAACTCCAGTGTCACGGGAGTTTGTCATATAGTCCCAACTTTTAATTTCATGTTGCTGGTCACCAATTTTGTCTTGATGCACGCTCAATGATACAGGTGAGTAAATCCCAAAAGTTGATTCTGTTCATCTGGACGTAGCGTTTTCAGTGGGAGAAACGTTTCGTCACTCATCCAAGTGACTTCTTCAGTCTCAGCTGACTGCAGGTTTCCCCAACCTTATAAACAGTACATTTGCATAATGACTGAAACCAGCCCACTGAAGGAACAATGGGCTGGGAGGTCAGTTCCTTGATCATTAAAATGCAAATTCTCATGACCATCGACCAACAACCACTGATCAAAGACCATTGATCAGTGGCCATGAGTACCATTCACAGAGAGTTGGGAATGGCTGCAATCACAGTTTTGTACGTGATCTGTACGTGAAAAGGAATCGAGGCGAGGGCCTAAGCTCACTTGGATGAGTGACGTTTCTCCCCCTACGTCCAGATGAACAAAATCAACCTTTTGGGGTCACCAATTTTCAAATTATTTTGTGTTCCCCCACACACATTTTTAATCACTCCACTTTCACATTTACTTCTTTAAAAAAAAATGAAAGAAAATAATTCTGCATCTGGATGCTGGAGGGGCGTTCAAGTCAGTCAGTTTTTCACACGGCATTTGTATGATTTTTCAAAATATGTTATTAGTTATAAATATGCTGCTTGGTTAAATACTACTTGGTTGTGTTTAGAAAAATAACCAAGACTGAGAAGCATGTTTGATGTGTTTCAGCTGGAATGATTATGTGTCTTGTGCCCTAATTGCCAACACTTGGGAGAAAAATTTAATAAAAACAAAAACGACATATTCCAATTGCCTAGGGTTAGGGTTATCAGAGATAATTTAGACAATTTGACCACTTCTCCAAGTCATCGGTCTGTTAAAGAGCTAACACATTGAGAAAGGCAACCATTCATGCTCATATTCACACCTAAAACCAACTTAAAATCACCTGTTAACCAATCATGAATGTCTGCAAGAGGACCTGTAGAGAACCTATGCAGGACTATAGAGAACATGCAACAAGGTCCCAGGTGACACAAGACAGTGCTAACTACTGCATCAATGTGCCACCCACCTCAGAGGGTGAATCTAGCCCACAGAGCTTTTATGGTGTCACTTTGAAGTAAAAGACAGATCAACTTTAAGAGATGCTACACTCAAAGATAAGAAAGTAAATGGGAGTTATCTATCTCAAAAATGGAAACATAATAGATATAATAAAAAGTTCTAGTTCTAATAAATCAGAATCAGAATTATGATAAAGGTTTTCCTTGATAAAAGCTTTGCATGTGTGCATGCACAGCTTGTCCTACATGGCCTATTTAGCGGTAGTATGTGGTACTTATTGAGGGAGACAACTTCCCTGGGACAACAGTCACAAGTGATTCTGCTGATCAAACCTGGCCTCGAGTGCTGCTGTCGCCATTAGCTGGACAGCTGTGATTAATGCCTGTGAACCTGCGACCTAAACCTGAGAGGTGTTTGCTTGACCTGTTCCGAGCCTTTGTCATTCCTTCTCGGGTTTGAGTCCCACATCACCTACTGAACTACTCCCATACTTTATTTGTCCGATTGAACATGCTAAAAAAAAATAAGTAAAGCTTCCTGTGCTAACTAGACTGGCAAATTGCCATCAGGGACTCAGTGAGACCTTTTACAGATGATTTTTTGTAACTATAATGTAACAAGGTGATGTAACAGATACCAGTGTTGAGATGCAGAAAGTTAGCCTAGCTTAGTTGGGATGAAAACAGGGAGAAAAAGCTAGTCCATGAAATAGCTAAACTGTAGTACAGAGCATTATTTTTGAATAAATAGTTCTGTATGGACTGAACAAGCAAGATCCATAAGTATATCCCTTGTAACTATGACTGTAGGGAAATATATTGACATTAATGTCAACATAACAGCATGTGCTAGTCACCATGGATATTAGGCTGTAAGCTTTTAGGAAGGTTTTACATCTCTAGATTACATATAGCACATATAATAGTATCTGTAAATATGCTTTATTTGTATAAGAAAAGATTTTAGATTAATTATTATTTAGAAAAATATACAACTATTCAAAGGAAATACACAAAAAGATTTTTTTTAGGATCTGCAAATCATCAATCTACATAATTGTTTCATGCCTTTTTTATTGACTGAGGTGGGATTCTTTCAATGCTGTGTGCAGCCCTGAACTGATGTGTTTATTTTGTCCCAAGTAAGCCCACTTGGGAAAATATTTTTCCTCCCAGTCTTCAGAATGGTATCTGCATTGCTGTGGATGGGAGGGCAGGGCCTTAGCAGAGTAAACATCAACAACCAGAACTTTAAGCTTTGGATGTTTGGCTTAGAGAGTCATTCTGGGAGTTGAGAGTGAGGGGTAACCTGCAGGATCCGTGCAGAGTGACGGGCAAACACAGGTAAACACTGAACCCCCTTCCACAGAGCTGACCCCAGGGACTCAGTCCAGTATCAGTTAAGCTAAGTGGAGGCGAAGCACGTCACCGTCAGTTCCGCTCAAACACAGCCTTGTTTGGGGAGTCGCTGGAAACGGATGGTTCGCAAGTTCATTAACGGCTTCTCAGCTTTGAGGACGGCTATGATGTTGGAGTCTTACAGCAAATATTGAAATGTTTGACTTTGTCTTCATTTCATCACGATTTTGAGTCAGTCCTCTGTGCTGTCGAAAAGCAAGCTGTTTAATGAGGCTGATTGTAAAAGTCTGCAATACAAAACACAAAGTCCAAAAGGAAAAGCAACACAAAAAAGAACAAATACACTCTAACAACTAACAGAGAATGTCCCCAGAACATTAGAGAGTGACAGAATATTAATGAAACCAGACTTGCACAATAAACAACACTAAGAACCAGAAACACTGAACAAAGAGTAGAAATTAAAACCCAGACAATAAACAGAACTCCTAAATTTAAAAAACTAATAAAACACTGGGTCTAATTCTCAGGATCAGGTCACCAAACTTATCAATAGCTAATAAAAAAAAATACTAAAAGATTTTTTAAAAATCTATAAATTAAGAGCTGCAGTTCATAATCTACTTTTGCCCTTAACTTAAATCAACATTTGTTTTTTAATTGACATGTTGCAAATAATGAAACCCACTAATGTTTAAGTTAAAATTAATATGTTGATATGTTCTGGTCAAAAGGCTGTGTATATTTAGGTAGGGCAACTCTTGATTAGCTACCTCTCTGATGTAAGGAGGTTTTATTTAACGTGATTCTTTTTTTTTCAGCTCATTGTTTCTGTTCATTGTTTTGGTAGTTTACTCTCAGGGACCATGTTTCAAGGAGCGGCAGGCCGATGTTCTAAGTAAATAACATCTCAGGCAAATTAGTTAGCTAAAAAAGCCATTAGCTATACTAGCTAACCTTTTAGCTGCAGACAAACAATATTAGGAATTATAGCAAAAATTGTAGCTAATGCTAAACAAAACTTATGTAAAAATCAGGAGTTGGTGAAGACAAAAATAGCACTAGTTACAGTGGACGTTAGTTAGGCAGAACCAAAAACATCATAATATTTCAGATTATTGTTGTTACAACTGTACCTTGTGGCTTTAGCTGTATGTTTAATTCAATTACTGAAAAAATAATAATAATGTGACAGAACGGCCTAGAAATGACAACAGCTTAAAGTAAAATGTATAATAAATTCAGCTCATTTTATCCAGTACTGCTATTATACAGTCAGTCTTCATTTTTTTAATGTATTTGGAAAAGATTGAACACACCATTAACTACCAGCATTTAGTATAACTTACTTTTCAGTTATTACAATAACTTGATGTTGACGTTGGTGGTGATACTGCTAATGACAGACAAAGAAAATAAATGGAAAGGCAAGAGAGAAAGCATGAGACAAAATAAAAGCATTAATTTAGAGTGGTCTACAACGTTTCCTGTTGCCCTCGTGCTTTGCCATCCCAAGGGCACACACACACGCAGGGGCTCGTGCACTCAGACGCTCACAATATATGGCATCCCAAGGGCACAGACAGTCTGGCGCAGTGCCCAGTAAGACCCTGAAAAGTCCCTTTATAGACATGCTTGGCATCCTACACCATGACCAACAGTCCTGCTTTTCACCATGCAGCGTGCAACACACACATCCACACACACACGAACACGTACACATCGAGTGCAACACAGAAGTAAGCCGGGAGCCAAGGTTGAATAAGCTGACTCTCAGAAAGAGAGTTAATATCAAAATCATTGTGTGCAATAAAGGTCTCGCCAGTTTGTTTAATTTCCAGGCTTAATATTGTTTTTCAGGAGCTGCTGATGCTATCTGACCTCAGGCGGTAAGAGACTGGAACAGCACACTGTTTTAATGGTTGCATTTCAGAGCTATTTTTACCTTATTCAGAACACATATTAAATGAGTATTCATATATTGCACATGCCTTAAGAGCAGTGCAGCACAGGATTTTATGTAATAGGTTATTGGATACTGATATTTAGTGGTAATGATGCTTTGCTTGTTGTAAAAATAATATAAATATATAAATTTCACTGACCTCATCTATTCTTTTACCCACTTCCACCTCCACTCTTGCTTTGATCCTGCCTGTTTTTTATCAATGGACTCTCTTGGACTCTTTATGAATAGGAGTTGCTGTGCAGCTCTTTGGCACTCACTCTCAGCAGGCTTTTTAAAGGTTTCATTCCAAAACTCTCTGCTTTCAGTTTAGAGAAATATTATACATGAAACACATTAACATTAAAGAAACGATTGTACTTGAAATATAGAACCACTCTGTAAGCAGCTGTCATACAGTAATGAAGAATTCTGAGCAACAATGTGCTCCATCCCATTGGTACATCTTGATTGCCACAGACAAATGGGGGGACTATTTTAGCTAAAAACATGTGAGTCAATGCACACTGTGCGGGTTGAGCTGAAAGTACTTGCCCTATGATATAAACTGAAATGCATGCTGGAAAATGCAGTTAAGATAAGGTCTCCAAAAGTTGATTCTGTTCATCTGGACGTAGCGTTTTGTGGGAGAAACGTTTCGTCACTCATCCAAGTGACTTCTTCAGTCTCAGCTGACTGCAGGTTTCCCCAATCTTATAAACAGTACATTTGCATAACGACTGAAACCAGCCCACTGAAGGAACAATGGGCTGGGAGGTCAGTTCCTTAATCTTAATTATGCAAATTCTCATGACCATTGATCAACAACCACTGACCAAAACCCACTGATCA
>VUQG01002415.1:0-11562 GCA_015106755.1 Etia nguti
AACATACCTTCATACCGTGTACATTGTAACATACCCATATTTTGTACCCTCATACCTATAACAGACCCATTTCTGTAATATATTTATATATCTATATTATTGCTAATATATATTTTGTAATATATCTATATTATGGCTAAAGCACTTCTGGATGGATGCAAACTGCATTTCGTTGCCTTGTACTTGTGACATGTGCAATGACAATAAAGTTGAATTCTATTCTATTCTAAATGTATTTGGCAGAGGCTGTCATTCCTTTAAGGGGAAGAAAAACTGTAGAGATTAAAACCAAGTAAACCTGTGAATATTGGTGTTGAGGTTGGCCATTTTGAGATTGGACCCAAGCCCAGTGGCTAATGGAGGAATTGCAGTTTTTGGATTCATACATTCTCAACCACAGTGGGAGATGTGAATGGAAAATCCTATTAAAACAATCTAACCTAAAGACATTTCTGTTGTTTTTGTGTTTAGTTTTTTTTTTTTCTTGAAATATCTCTATGTAACCTCAAATTATGTTAACTGTATGCTAACCTATAGTCTAAGGGAAAGTAAGGTAGAGGTAGTTACATATTTGGAAAGTCATGTCCTCTGCCAAAGTCAACTGAAAACATAGAGGCAAAGTTAGAACCTTAATGAGTAGAAACAAAATGGCCTTTCAGACTGAATATCAGTTCCTGAGCTGCAGGATGATGACTTCTGAGTTTCTGCAACACCACACTCCCTGCTTTATCAGTCTTACTAAAAACCACTGGCACACCGTTTTTTTTTTTTTATCTCGTCTAAAAGAGCAATATTTCTTGTCACAGCAAAACAAAGTTTAGAATGGATTATTTACCTTTCCTGCCAAACCTACTGAAGCTAAAGAACAAGCTAGAGTGAGTATGGACTGGGGAGAATGCGAGTATAAGGAAAAAGGTAAAAATTGGACAGGAATTGGCATGCAAGCATTTGTCCATGGGCGGACAAAGATCAGTGAATCAATAGGCTGATGGAGCGCTGACAGAATGACAGCTCCATGCTGATCACTGAAGGACATCTAGAAGAGAGAAAGAGAGAGTGGTGAAGAACAGGCCAGAGAGAGAGAGAAGGGCTGACAGCTAGCAGTAATGAATGATAATTGTTCATCAAGTAAACGTTCTCAATATTTGGAGGCGAACATTCGCCCAAGTCACTTCTTATACCTTATACACATCAGAGTCATACTTGTTAGCACGCTTACCTTTATAAGCCTACAAATGCAAACCCACTGGCACTGACTGACAAAGATGCAGTAGCCTCAGGTACTCTGGATTTCTGTTTGTATAATTAATGAATGCTAGTAGCAATTATCATATGCTGTCTAGATTAAAAAATAAACTTGTTTAAAAATGACATCAGTTTTGACCTGGGCCCAAGGAATGTTGAACAACAGATCTATTTATGATGTATAAATAGCCCATCAGACACTGAAAAGAAAGATTATTTTATTGCATAAAATAGCAGTGATCCCATCAGCTGATCAGAGTTCTGATCCAGAGTTCCTGACTCCAGCTTGTCGGTCTGCGTGTCAGCTGACTCAAACAGGCTCTCCTCCACACAGTCCTCAAGTGCTTTACAAACCAAACAATGTGGCTACAACAGATTTTTCCCATTTGAATGTAGCTAGCCAAACAACACTGAGCCACTTAGAGACAAGCAGTGAAAGTGGACAGTATATCCTCGGTGTGGCAGTCAGGGGCAGCACAAAAGTGACCCCCTTCAACTGATTTTTAGTTTTAGTGTCCTTATTTTCCTCTAAGTTATCGATTCTGTCACTAGATAGCTAACATAAACTAATGTAAGCCTATTAGCTGCAACCAACCAACTACATGACGTCATGTTCCTTACTGACAGAAAATGGTGCGACACACAATCTCAATTTATTTCTTAAATTCAGCTTCACAGACATCTTTTTCAGTTTTTAAGTGTATGGCTCCATGATGTGAATTAGCCTTTATATGTCTAGTGTTTCATGTCCTCTTTAAAGAAATTAAATTTAGGGTGTTTACTTCTGTCGTATGTCTGGAGACTTGATCTAAACAGAATGCAAGAGTTAAATATTGATTTTTAAAAAAAAAAAGTATTTTAAATTAGAGTTTTTGCTTGAAATGTTGTTTGAAATCTTAGTGTTGTGCAAATCCTGTACAACTGGTAGCATGGCTTCAGGTAAAGCAGTGTTCATCTAAAATCTTATCAAATGGGACTGCCATGAAATTTCGTGCAGACAGGAGGTCCCATTAACATGTTAGCATGCTAATGCTACTTGCTTTGTTCAGTTAGTTTCATTTCCTAAAGTATGATGGCCAATGAACACATTTAGGTCTGTTTTTTTAATATATGAAAAAAATTAAATTAAGTCATACACAATATGTAATTCTGCTAACTGCATCTATTGCCCCAGGTGCTGAGGAGATGAAAATGAAAAGCAAGAAGTAAAAACTTATCAGAGGGTGACAATAAAAATGAAATGAAATGAGAAGAAAGTAGAAGTGAGTGTGATAGTAGAAAGACAAGGTTCAAGCAATCTAAAGGGACAAGAGAAAGATGATAAAAAGAGGAGAGAGTGAAAGAGCTGCAAAATGAACTCAATTCATTCAAAAAGGGAGACCAGGGATAACTACAGCTGTGAAAAGCAACACAATGAGCTTCTAATGTCAGAAATAAGGGAGCAGGCATAAAATGGGAGGGCATAAGAAATGACTCACCATCTTCATGTCCCGAGGACAGGGAGTAGAGAGAGATGCTTACACTACTGCCTTAAAAATAATAAAATAAGAAACAGAAGAGCACAAGTTGACCTGACACGAGGCGCTCTGTAAGAGCTGCTTCAAGCTATTGTATGTAATTTAACAAGGAAAGGCAATGGGACTTCTGTTATTGGACATCTCTCATTTCGAGGCTTAAAAAAAGGTCTGAGAAATCTTTGAGGTGTCTCTGAGGTGTTGTAAGGATCTGAAAGTGTATACTCTGATAGGCTGTTTTCTGAGCATTTGATGGCTGGGGAAGGAAGGTTTCAATCAAAGGCTGGCAACATGATGTAAAGTTACAGGACACAGACAGACACAGAAAATGACATGGATAGAAAAAGGATGAGACTCAATTTATTTTATCAGCTACATGTCATGCACAACATTTCAAAGCACTCTTAAAACTAAGCTCCTGAAAATTATATTGCTAATTATCATTATAATTTTGAGTATTCCAGTAGAAATCATCTCCAGTAACATGGTTGCAAATTAAAAAAAAACAAACATCTGAATTAAGAGGTTGTAGGTTTAAAGTAAAAAAATAGTGATTACATGTCATGCAACATTTCATAAAGCATACAGATATTGATTCTTTTTCAAAATTCTCTTAAAATTGTTCTAACCTACAAAAGTGAAATGCATTCAATTGTCTACAAAAAATGTGTCGTGTTTTTATTAATTACTGAGATAATCATCTGGGAAATTTGTAGAAATTTTTAATGAGAAATAATTCAATTAGAAGTTAAAACTTTATTTTGTTTTTCCTAAATAATGAGATAATTGTCAGAAATTCTGAGAAAGTTTTCAAAAACATAAAATCCAAAAGGCCTTCCACTAACATGAACGCTTAATGTTATGAGCAGTATTGCACCTGTTTAGTTTTAATACCATTCTGTTTTGGTTTACATTTGAAACATCTTGAAGCATCAGCTTGTACCCTCGAGTCATTTCAGTTCAGGTGATCCTGGAGAAACACTGCAATATCCAGCAGACAAGCAATATGCAACAGTACCATCTACATTACTCAAACATGCCAATATCATTCATGGTTTCAAACCGTATTAGAGTTGGGGTCATTACTCATGAAATCAAGATTCCAGTTACATGTATTTCACAAAAATAAAGCAAAATTCTACTAAAATGAAAGATTTTCTATACATTTCTAAGACGGATTAGAAAAAAAGCCAAAGTAAAATCTGTGCCACGCAACTTTACGAGTTAAAATGCCATGCAAAAAATTGCGCCACCATTCAGCTCTGACAACCATATTTTAAAATATATAACAATATTGAATCTAGCCCAGAGAAATGTTTAGTAACACTTGACACTAAGCAAATTGTAGTATTGATCCAATACCAAATAAATACAGGGCTAGTATTGCCCATACTGATACCGATACCTTTAACTTATAAAGGCAGCTTATGAGAAGAAAATCAGTGTGTAGTGGTTTATGAGCTGAATCAAAATGAATTTGCTAATTCTGATTTTAACGACCACTAAATCACTGTGATTTTAATTGACCAAATTAGTTAACACAAATTTTCATACATTTTGAAACTGGGGTTCTTTGAGACCTGGAATGTAAATGCACCTGTTTCTAAAGCACTGAGTCAGCTTCTGTTGTTTAAATGTGTTATAGGATATAAATAAAATAGACGTGACAGTCAACACAAAGAGGTTCAGATATTTTTATATTAGTGCATGTTTGGGGTATATTTTTCATCTCCTAAAAATAAATAAGTTAACACAATTCAGTGGGCTACATACTGAACTTAGTGGATAGAAAGAAAGTATCGATCCTGTTCCGATAGTATAGATCTGATACCAATGCCATCATTGCTATCGATACTATCGATCCGTCCACCTCTACTAAGCAGGTTCCCCTCATTTACAGGTAGCAGCCACAGAACAAGCACAAAGACTCAAGTATCAACTGTATGCAACCCCAACACTAAAATCATACAGTACTCAATTTGTTTCCCTGAAGTCCCACATGTCACCATGTTTGTTTACCTTTTTGTCAATGTCAAGTTTGCATGTCTTAATTTCTCAGTGTTTATGTTTCCTGTTTTATTTAGATAGTCTAATGTCTCATATGTGTTGCGTTTAGTTTTGCTTCCCTAGATTTTGTTTGCCTGTGTATTGTTTTCCCTGGCTGTTCCTCTCTCCTTAATTACCTGATGCGTCTATTTGTAAGTCTTCAGTTTTCTTTCTGCTATTTGTTGGTTCCTTATTTTTTGACTTGCATTATTTTCTAATATGTTAAGTTCAACAATAAAAATGCTTTTCAGTTTAACCTTTGTTTACGAGTCCTGCATTCAGGTCCAACTCCTGCCCGTCACACACAGCCAGACTTGATGAACACTGCTAAAAGGGACGATTAGGCACCAGCAATGTTGATGATACAGTTAAAGGAATCCTGTGATGTTAACATGATGTAAATTTATTATTTGTCTTTTCTTCAGATGAATTTGTAGTAAACAAGCAAGATTATGGCTGCTTGGTGTTCAAACTTAAACACAATATATATTATTTGTAATTACCTTAAATTTACAAAAAATACCCATGCACTACTGTACATTTATTACAGTTTTATATTTAAAGGCTTCATCACCGATAGAAGCTTAGAGGCTGTATAAAAATACAACATAGTCAACATCTCATCAGCTGCAAGCTGAAGGTCACCAGCAGGGAGTTGGCTGACATATGGTTGGTCAACCACAGACGCTTCTGATCAGCAATCAGCAGTGTGGCCTGCTGCTGATGGAAATCCTCTTCATGCATGCACAGCAAGTTTGAATAGATTTATCACCCTTTGTATACAGTACATTTCTTTTTACCTGAATTTTCCTGACATTGGATGTCCTGAATAAGCAGATAAACTTACAATAAACTAAGAAAAAAACAAAAGTCTAAAAATATCCTAAAAAAGTATGAATGCACTGAATGTAAGCTGCTATTTTATTGTACTTACTATTGTACTTGTACTTACTAATGCATTTATTCGCAAAATAACAGGAAACGTATAGAAAAAGCTGCGTTTTCAAAAATACCTGTGTACGTGTGGACGTAGCCTGTGGCCTACAATCCAATGTCAGACATTTATTTTAGCTGTCTTTATTTTTATGATAATTGCCTTTACATGTGTTGTTTCTATATATTTTCAATTGTCTTCAGTGTATTTATTCATTTTTGTTACCAGTTTGTATCTTCTATTGCTGTTTTAAACTGCTTTAAAAATAAAGTTGTTACAGTATGGGTGTTTTTTGTTTTTTTTAAAATACTTTTTATGACAGGGGTACCACGGGGTTTTGCGACAGTGATTTGACTTCACACACTGTTTGGCAAACCAACTGAATTAATTGTTCATCCACACTTTCTAAAATATAATACAAATACAATAGAACCATTTTCTGTCCTGTCAGTCAAATAAGTTTAAGGTCAGAAGTTTTTGCATATAGACACAAGGTTTAATTCAGAGAAAGGTCATGGTTTGAATTGAAATGAGTGCTTTGTTATAGCTGAAAATCTTAAGTTCCTAATGATGGTTAAGACACTAACCAATTAAGGCTAGGACATTTTTATGGTCATGTTTTTAATTTTTTTAATTAAACATTTAAAAATTAAATAAAACATGAGATATAACTTTGAAACAGAGACATTTAAAAGTAATCTACTTCCTATAAACACTGTTGCTGGTGCAGTAAGATCACAGACGTCCTCTTTGTTTGTGCCATTATTGTCAACAATTAGCACATAAGGAGAGCTTTCTTTGTATGTACTGTGAGGTAACTCAAAACTGATGCCAGAAGTGCCTCAAACCTGCATTCTTTCTATTGGCCAGTAGGGGGGCAGCTCCTACATTTGAAGAAAGAAATCCACTTCTTTGTTAAGTGATAACATATCAATCTTGTTTCTGGGTTCTTATTTATAGCATGTTGTAATCCTTTCTGTCGTATTTTATAACCATCTACAGCATACTTCTGCCAAATGATGAAACTTGTCTTTGGACACTCAACATGAACTTTTACTGAAAACAACTTAGCCTTCATCATACATCTTCCAGCTCTGTAGCCAACCACCAGCTATGACAGTGTTAAATATATCAACTAACCCAACTCAACCAACCCTCCAAAATAGCACTACTATTTAGTTTTTATAGTTATTATTGCAGTGTCTTTAACTTCCAGTATAAAGTAGCTTTGAGATGTTGTGATTTGGCGCTATATAATTAAAATTTAACCTAATTTTTCAACGTTAAATTTGTCCATATGTTTAAAGGTATAACAGAGCTGTAACTTTTTTAGAAATACTTTAGAAATATTTTAGTCAAAAAATGGTTAATCTTCTTTGGATGGTTAGAAAGTCACTCCTGCTACCTTCTAACTGATTATATAAATTTTTTTATTTTATTGATTTTTTTATTTTAACTCTCAGTGGTACCCCAGTGTTTGTCCCAGAAATGACTGATAAAGTCAGACTTAAGGAGCAGATAGAAGGTTATGTCAAAATATTAATTCCTCACACCGGGATGAAATTATGGTCTCTTTTGCTAGTTTTAAATGTTACTGAATACAATGTAATTATAACTTTCTAAATTATTTCCTGTTATAGTCACGAAGTACAATACAGTAGTATATGTTTCAGGGTGGAACTGCCTTACAATTGACAAGTTGCTTCAGTATGAGTAAGTAGCGTCCTTAGTTTTTCACTCTACTCCTTACTTCTGTCGTTACACACAACCTTGAACACCTACTTGCAATCGAGCTCTGAAAACAAAAGTAGTAATAAAATTTTTTTTTAAATCAATTCAAGGAGGTTGTTTTGACTGGTGTGACTGAGCCATCAGGTTGCACTCAAAATATATGTGTAAGCTAATATTAGCAAAGTGTAAAAAACCCAGCACACAGCTGGGTTTGATCTGAAAATCATTCAAAGGTTCATTCATGAATCATGAATGAATCAAAAGCTGTGCCTTGTTGACCCAGTCACAGTGGCTTCTAGAGATAAAAATGGCTGTCTTCTGCCTCATGTGTACCAACTTTGCTAGCTTTGAATAGAAGGAAATAGGAATCCCTGCATTACATCACATCACGTTGCCTGATTTGTAGTTCATATGTGAAAGTAATGGGACATTTTTATGTATTTACATTTTGGTGTTTCATGTAGCTCATTAATCATGCTAGTTTGGGCCCACAACTAAATTCAGTCACATGTTTTCTAAATCATGAATTTCCATAATGTAGCATGAACTGAATTAGCATATGCCATACATATATCTACATACAGTATAATGTGTTGTTTCAGTTGTGCCTCATGCCTCAACTATGAAAGCTATTTAATATTGAGTTAATCACCTCTCTCTTGGCAAACAGTCCTTTATCAAATGTGCTTTAACTAATAAAACAATTTCATCCATCAGAAGAGACAATAAAGTGATTGAAATGGGCAAGCATTCCAGTAAATATACCTAAATATATTTAAATATACTTTAAATACCAGTAAATCAAGTGTTTAAAAACAGACAAAACCAAAACTTCAAATGCTCCGTTTTTGGAAGCATATTTTAAGCACATTTCTACTACTGTTTTGAGTGACCTGCTTTTTTGGTTTCCTTTAAAATACATTTTTCTGATCTGAGCTGACTTTCTTCAAAAACAATCTATGTTTCTAGCAATAAAGAAAACAGAAAGTGAGATTGGTGAGATGCGTGTGGAAAATAACAGACAGAGTGGAGAAAAAGGAGGCAGAAAGAAGTGTGACAGCGAGTATACTGGCGAGAAATCAGTGATGTGTGAAAGAATATTCAACAATCAGGGCTGTGCTTTGTGATTCAAAGAGTAAGGAAGGCAGTAGAGGTAAAAAGAAAAGAGCAGCTTGTGAGTGATTTTCTTCGAGCAAAAAAAGCATCTGAGAGTTCCCTCAAGGTCACGTATGTAACCCCTGAGCTGGTGCAGAAGTCACCGCCTGATGTTTCATATGGCTCTTTGTTCTGCCACTTGCCTTCTGACAAGCATGGGCATGCTGTGGGTGACAACTTTGTGTGAGGTGGCCCCTAAGGACAAAACACACAAAGGACAAAGCCCAAGCTTCACAGAAATGCAACACCATGATTTTTTTAAACACAGACAATGTGAAAGCACAATTATTTATGTAAGGTAACCTACAAAATAAATGAGTGAAAATGCTGAATCACATTCAGCAAATGGATTCTAAAACCAAGTAACCTGGGTTGTGCCACTGCAATTATTTAAAAAAGGCTAAAAAGATAACTGAAAACAATGGGCAACATGTGGCACAGCAACAACAAATCAAGTTAAATATCCACCATTCATTCAAACTATTTCGTTGTATAGGAACACCCACTGATTAAACTGGCATCTGACAATGTTTCGGACCTTGCAGTTCATTGCTGGTAAAAGACAAGAAAAGACACCCACAAGCATGCAGCAGAATGCCCATCCTGACACGATGACCACCATTCTATACTGCAAACCGGTCTACACGTTTTCATCTGGTTGGTTGAAATGATGAAAGTTAAGATCTCAAAATCAGAGCTGCCCAAAACGTAAGGGCCAAAGCACCAAAGTGATGATATGTGAGATGTGTCCTTCTGATGGGGCAAGTATCTAGCAGTATTTGGACTCAATCATTTGTTTTACACTGAAAACATAATTTGTATCAATCGAATTAATGCAAGTAAAACTCTACAAAACCCATGCAAAAGGAACTGAGTATAGTACTAGTTGAGACAGGCCATGAAATTAAGCTTGTGCTTAATTTATGGTTCTGTGATTCTGTCTGTTTTTGTATGTATTTGCCTACAGACAGGGGTTTTGATCCGAAACAAAGATGCTCTCTATCAGTCCTCTGGAATCCTAACTGCATGCTGCTCGATGTAAATGATGCTGTGCATCGGCCGAATGCTGATTGCTTGAAAAGTGAGATAGAACAGGGAAGAGCATGACAACATAGTAGAAGAAGCACAAAAAAAACATGAAAAAGAAAAAACTGTACAATAGAAAGCACAGACATTGGCTGCAGTGGACACTTTCTATTGTTTTAAGCACTTGATTCTACTTCAGTTCTCTATATGACTTCGCCAGCTGCCAATGGACTGTCAGCATGCTGGCATCACTGAACCAATAATTTCTCCCTTATTCAGAGTCCAGGAGGATCAGGTGCATCTGCAAGCTGTTTTGCAGTTCACCTCCACTCCAGCTCATCCTTTCATAATCAGTATCGTATCTGTTTGTCACTGATGTCTGCTCTCCTTTGTATGCTGGAGTCTTGTTGATTGTCTCCTTCCCTCTGGATTTCCATGTAAACACTCAAAGTCTAAAGAACATCAAATGGTGGAAAATAAATGATGAGTTTCCTGGGAGATTTTCTAGGCCAATAGTAGGTGAATATTAGGCTTATGAGGTAGAATAGTGACAGGACACGTCTTACCCTGTATGAGTATACAACACTGAGGAAGTACCATCTGCAAATTCCACGGAACTTCGAGTAACAACCAGAGCAATCTAAAAGGAAACTATGCTAAACAAATGACCAGTAAAATTTTGTTCTTTGAGTTTGGTTTTTCTGTTGTACTATTTGAACAGCTAAGCCTGATAAATGTTGCTATAATACTGTCAATATGTACAGTTTCTTATCAAAATATAAGGTGTCTGATTAGAATATGACTGTAGACTGTCTAATTAAAAAAACCCTTAACTATTGTTTTTGTTGATACATCTTATTAGTGTAAAAAGAGAGTGTCAAATGGTTTATATATTGATCAGTGGAAAAATGAATGATGCTGGACATATATACTGATATGGGTTGGGCCATGCGTTAGGAACTATAGGATGCCACATCAGAGAATGTGAATGAGAATTATGAAGCTACAGAGGGCTGAATTCAAAGGCACCCCAAAAATAAAAGAATAATGTAGCAGACTAGTCCATTTTGCCAAAATTTCACTGCAGCACATCCAAATGGAAATTAGCAGTTTATATGGCCCCAGTTTATATGGCCCCATGTGTGATGCATGACAATGTTGGGCCATGCTCCTAATGGTGTGCTGAGGGATCTCTTCCCAGATCTGTACCAGGAGAGTCTGAGCCCCTGGAGAGCCTGAGGTGCAATCTGGTGGTGTTGCATGTCCTAGAGGTGTTCTATTGGATTTAGATCAGGCAAGTGTGAGGGCAAGTCAGTGGTCACATGTGCTCAGGGTGATTGAAAGATATTGAAAGAGGAGATTGAGGAACGCGTTTGTCAGGAGTAATGGTGCTGGAACTGTTTCTTTTTGAGTTCAGCTGACCTGAGCTAGGGTGGCTAATTAGACTTATAGCCATGTTGTTTGTTGAAACATTAGCATCGCAATCTCTTGTTTCCTTTGCCAAAAGGTTAACTTTCTATTACATTTGCTACTGTTAAGATTGTTTTAAACATTTAGGTAATGTAGTTTATTTCTACTTTTCTTTGTTGTTGATGCTGGCTTACTTCATTGCTGTGTTGGTGTAACATCATGTACAGCTACAGGGGCTGGCTTTCAATGCACAATCAGTAGTAGTAGTAGTAGTAATAATAATAATAATAATAGTAATACACATTATTAACTATTAACATTATTGACTATTGCACATGTACATTTGAAATGACAACCCTATAAAACATGCATCTGCTCAGCTGAGGATGAAGACTGTGGCCAGACTCAAAGTAGCCACTCAACCAAGATCATGAGTTCTGTACTGAAACCAGTGAGCTCGTACCACTGCCATAGTAATCCTAGAAACATGTGGGTATAAGA
>VUQG01002415.1:11582-23348 GCA_015106755.1 Etia nguti
TATAAGATCAACTGGTCTCTACTGCTGGAAGAGAAAGCCTGGGGGAGTGGAAGAACAGACCACAGCAATGTCCCAGAGCAAGAGTCAGTCAATATACCAAAAGCAGGTATCCAATGGCTCTCCAGAACGAAGGGCTGAACAGCACCAGGATCTGACATGATCAACGGCTACTGGCTGAAAAAGCTAACAGCACTCCATGATCACTCCACCTGGCAGCACAAATAAGGAGGTTGCTACAGTAACAACAGGTAATCATGTAGCTCATCAGGGTAGATTGAGGTATAGATTCAGGAGTGGATTGAATATCAGCCACCACCTGTACACAGATGACATTAAGCTCTACACCAAGAGTTACAGATCCACCAGGATCTAGAGTGAGGACATCATCATTCAGACTGGACAAATGTGGCTGAATGGTTGCAAAGAGAGGAAAGGTCGTCCGGGCTGCAGGGTTCGGCTGCCAAAAGGTAAAATATGAAATATATAGAACAGCTATAAATACATGGGTATCACACGTGGCAGTAATACTTATGATAAAGATGTATAAAGGTCACCCACAGCTAAATACAGCCAAATAGAAGATGAGATGATGCCACTGATGTTAAGACTAGAATACTCTTCAAAGTGTACTGAGGTCTCCGCCTTCCACAGGTGGAAGATGTGTGGAAGGTACAGTTCAAGTGATCCCAGTGATAATAGGAACCCCAAAATTGGAAGAGTGGCTTTGGCTGTTTTCACATACAAAATCAGTGGTCTCTGGCCAGAAGAGTGCAGATATAGGTCCAAACTGCTAAGATCCTGTAAATTTAAACATTTTAAAATGGTAGTTTATGAGGATCTGCTCAATTCTGGAGCCATTAGAGAAACTGTTGTTGACATTTTGCATTAGTTTTTTGTGTGTGTGGGTGTGGTTTTAAGATGTGAGGAAGAATGTCAGTTATAAAATGGGCGGTGCTCTTCGTAAGCATCATGAACAAGTTAAAATAAAAGGCGTTAAAGGAGGTTCAATGAGCTGATCATCAACTGTTCCAGCTGTTAGTACACCATCAATAAAAATGAGAAAGATTAAAGCAAGTTGTGTAGCAGTCTTTCATAGATGGACTCCTTTAAAATGTTTGCTTGTGTTGCAGGCCCCGATCTAATTACTGGGCCAACTGTGATCGGATCCTAATGGATCAGGTTTCAGTTCGAGTTTATTTTCGGTTCATATTTAGGGTGTGAAAGTAGGCTCTCTTGACCCTTCATTTGAACTCAGAGTTGTCAGCATATTCAAGACACTGAGTTGGGAAAATAATCTTTGTTGTGACCCTTTAGAGCTTATATTACTATCTCAGCACTCAGAGTGCATGGCAGTTCACTGCTTTTATACAGACTTTGAGGTTTTCTATCATGTTCTTACTTTCTAGTTTGCCTTCACTTATCCATTCATTCTGTTCCACTTATCCTTATCAGGGTCCCGGGGGGCTGGGTGAGAGGTAGAGTACATCCTGAACAGGTCACCAGACCTGTTCAGGGCTATCACAAAGAGTCAGATAACCATTCACACTCACACCTATGGGCAACTTAGAATCATTAGTTAACCTAACCCCACTAACTGTATGTTTTTGGACTGTGGAAGGCAGCCAGAGCACCCCGAGAGAACCCACATGAATTTGGGGAAAACAAGCAAACTTCATCCAGGTGATGGATTCGAACTCAGGACCTTCTTGCTGTGAGACAACAATGCTAACCACCTTCACTGTGCTGCTTCCCTCAGAGGCCTCAGTTGTGCCACATAAATTGTTTAGCACATAAATTCAATTGCCCAGTGAATGTTTCCTCTTTTTTCTTTTTTTAATTTCATGTTTTAAGCTCTCTTGGGCTTTGTGATTTATGCCTTTTAAGTAGAGGCTACTGGAGAATACAAATGACTTGTTCAGAATTCATAACCAGGATAAAGCACGGATTGAGGATTACACAGATGCACAGTTACAGCAACTGCAGTAAAAGATGTTGACCGTTTTTGTCGCAAAGACATAAGAAAATCAAAGGCATCACAACTAATGCAGCAGAAAATGAAATATCACATATATTTCAGGTTGTGCTGCATGCACCTTCGTTGTACGGTCTTCTATTCCATTTGGCTTTAAGTGGTGGTATATCTTGTTTACGTACAAGTCACAATGAGGAAAGGAGCTGCTATTAGCTAAATACTAACATGCTTACACTGACAGCTGACTTTATTTTCTTCATGTTTAAGTTTCACTTAGATCCAAGAATCGATACGAAGTCGGCATCAGTATCGGATTGATACTTGCCTGGTGAGATCGATTCTTTACTTTAAGTTCCGCTCTTGTTTGCAGTGCTGTGCTTTCGACAAAGACGAAACAGCCAGGTCGCTGGGCTCGCCGCTCCTGTGTCAGCGCAGAGCAGGCACACTTTGCTCCCCCTCCCCCTCTTGAGTTTAGATGTTTCTTGTCACGTGGTGTGACTTAGATGCTCTCGGGGTTGATAAGTTGTTTACATATTAATTATATTTTAACCAGTTGTTTTTGTTGAGAAATTTAATTGTAATTTTTGTATTACAGTTTCTCAACAGTACTTGTTTTAATTTGTTTACTGGTTTGCAAGCACTTTTTATTTAAGATTTTTCTAAAATAAATCAAACTAAAACTAACTAAATCACCATAGCAGACCCGATGGCATTTTCATGCTTCGAAGCATCTTTTATTCTTACAATAATCATACGGTTGCTGTAACAGTACATTCAATTGCTGCAGCTCTCCCGCTGCCAGCCGTACACATCACCACCATAAACAACAACACAAGCAGAGCACAGGTTTTAAGCCGGCGAGGTGTGATTGTAGATGCCGTGCAGGTGAGTCCATCTCACCTGCACGGCATCGCAGACCACGCCCCGCCACAATAATCAAGCATTTTCTATTTAATTGTAAACTTTGTCCTAATTATGTCCTGGGTTTTAACTATTTAATAATAAAAAGGAAACATCACAAAAAACACTTAAGCTCATGAAAATTAATTGAGATTTAGCAATTCAATGAAGCATCTACCTTATTTATTGAAAAGTATCGGTATCGGTGATACTGGCTACTTGGTATCGGATCGATACCAAAATATGCAGTATCGCACACCACAACTAAGCAGTTAATTTGAAGCCCATAACTAAATGAATGGCTAGAGAGATTAGTAACAGTGACATAAAAAGAAAAAAGAAAACACATTTGGAACACGGCCTTAAGACCTGAATACTGTGTTAATGGGAGACTTCCCAGTCAGCACTGTAAAGTGGCCCAAATTTGACAGGAAAAGTCCCAAATATTTTATCACGGTGAGGTCATACACACAACAGCAGCATGTAGCAAACAAGTCTTGTAGGAAGCATGTAAAACAAAAAAAAGGCACTCATACGTGAGAAAACCAAAGAACAAACATTTCACATGGCGCATTAAAATATGACCAGAGGTTTCTACTTAGTCACTTTGTGATAAATTGGAACTGAGACTGCTGCTAATTCAGGTCACATCTTTCATTTCAATCTCTAGACAAGTGCTCCTGAATTCTCTGGGAGCTGATGAATGACTTCACTTTTGTGTAAAATTTACAGAAAAAAAATCAAACCCTAGAAAGTAGATCATCATTTGTAAATCACCATACCAGACAATAGAAGCCAGATAATCTCTTTTCCCGGCTGCCAGCTACTCCAGGTTGGCAGCTGTCCTGCAAAACCACTCTTGAAGAATCCTAACAAGGTGTAAGTAAAGTGGAAATAAAATATTTCCACTTTACTTCCCATTTTACACATTTCTAATTACAGTTTCAACTGTCACAACAACTTCCAAGATTTCTATTAAATGATTCATTCCTTCTCTTGCTGGCCTTTATGGAAATAAATGAAATGGCTTTCATGTGACTGTGACTACTTCTGTGCACATTTATGCTGCACTAAAAAACAAATGCTGGCAGAGACTGCTGTCGGTATTTTGAAGAAGCTAAAAACACTGACATGAAAACAATCTTTGGATGTCCTCAGAAAAAAAAGGCTTAGTCACAAACTGATGGCTGTTTTAAAAAAAAATTCCAAACTTTGTCCTTTGAAGGCTGCTTCAAACTGTGCTGCTTCTGAAGCTTGTTTACGCACATACCTACAGCACATGTTCATATATCAGCATTTTCCAAAATGCTGATAAAGAGTAGTGACAGGAAGAGGAAAAAATCCTCTGTCATGGAAATGAAAGGTCAAAAGAAAGGAAAGGAAAGAGATAGAGATGTAAAACTATAGAGTAAGTCTGTCAGTGCAGTTTTTTCTACAATGTATGATACAGTGTGGTTTCTCTCAACCATGCCACACACAAGATCCCTGTTTTTCTGATCTACAGACTGGTCAACAGTAAACAGTGGTTATTATTATTATTATTATTATTATTATTATTATTACATTTTTCCCTATTCAAGATGAACTGCCAAAAACTGATTATTCCTTATTGTCTTAATATGATCAACCTCATATTGAACAATTCACATTTAATTTATCTTCCTCCTATTTTTCCTTGCACTGTTTGTCATGTCTGCTGTTTATTACATATCTAATCTACCAACAGGCTCAAGAGATAGTCAGTGTGACAGAAAAAGAAACTTACTTGGTCTCTTGAGCTGATGGTCATCAGCTCAGATGACAGAGGAAGGATACTAGTATGAACCTATGTCTGCTTCTTAGTGGCATACTTTATAACACTTAAGCAAAACCTCTAATGCATACAGTAGCAATAGTCTATGGGATTTATGGTGACACAAATGGACACCAGTGACCCTTTGTGTACATTTCTGGCAACACAAAGTAAAGAAAATTAAATGTAAAAAGTATCAATTCAGCCTACACAGAGGCTACAAATGTGTACGTTAATGCAGTTGGATACAGTTCTACAAAAAGCCAACAGCATGTATGATGGTATGCATGGCTTCAATGCTGACTGGTAGAAAAGTTGATTTCTACAAGTTACTGAATCATGGGCTATCCATAGTATTTCACATAGTGGTTTTGTGTTTTGGCCTGGACTTCTTTTTTTTTTTTTTTAACAATTGATGGCATGGTGTAATATATCACATGAACTTGTATATAAACAGAACTCCTGTTTGGTTTATATAGAAACCACAGTTATGTTCTGGAACAGGTTTTTATAATATATGTTAATATGGTGGCATATGTATCAGTCAAAAATCCCTTATCTGTTTCCTCCCAACTGTCACATCATTTACATTCTATGACATTGTGGCGTGAAAACTCATGTCTCACACTTGTGGCTACATTAAAATTATGAAGTTTAACATCATAAACTTCATAATTTTATTACATTTTCTAGTGTAACGCTAATAAATGATTGCATACATAATCGGCCTAGCCAGGTGCTCAGTAACCTTGTTGTTCCCCTTGCAATTGGGGGTTTTAGTATTGTGTGGAGCATCTATTGTAAAACTGCAAGGTGCCATTACAAACATCTCTTCTTCTATTTTTTTTTTTGTGGTATTTTGAAGATAGTTTACCATCAGAACTTAAGCTAACCCTGAGTGGGATCATTTTAAAATTAAATTGAAAGAGTTTTTGTTTCAAGCTTTTTTTTTTTATGATACTGTAGTCTGTGCCTTGTGGTGCTTTGTCTGTTTACGCCTTGTTGTGTTTGAGTTTTTTGTGATGTTTGTATTTATTGTATATATCATGCACATTATTGATTTTCTCCGTGTTTTAAAGGCTGGTCATTGTAAACTAGCAAAATGATGTCTTTTTCAGGAAAGACTTTGTATATTTCAGCAAGACAATACTAAACTGCATACTACAGCTATTAAACATAGTACAAGTGCATAGTACTAGAGTTCAGGTGTTAAACGGCCCTTTCTGCGCTGAAAAACACATCTTTAGAATGCACTTATGCATTTAATGTGTACCTAGGTTCCACACCATCAGAATGTGATCACTGAACATATTAAGATATCTTTATGTCAAAAAATCAATTTGTATTTTTGTGATTTTAAAAGCAGTTAGGGAGATAAGGTGCTATGATGAAAAGAATGGAAATGAGTAAAATGTCATTTAGCACAATAATAAACTGATCCCACTCTCTTGATAATAAGTCGTTTGAATGTATGTAGTTTTCTATGCCACAACCAGGAAGAAGGCAGCCATAGTCTCTCAAAAGACTATAGATACTTAAACTCTAGAGACAGCTGATGCAAGTGTTCAATAGTCCAAATAAGATAGCCACAAATATTCCAGACTTTTCAGACACTTGTAAGACGAGAGGACAATCCCGATGTCCTGCAGTTTGTCACGGGGATTTCTGTATTTTGAGAGTGCATGACATCCTCACTGTTGACTCCTCTGTGGATTTCTCCATGTGAAATAAGAACAGTGTCACAAATGTGTCTCAGAAGTTGCAGCTCTGTTTGAAATTAAAACTGAAGAAAATGTAAGATGCTGGGACGAAACTTTAGCTGGATGAGCTGAACGTGCCAAAATCTAGTGATGTCAGTATGCCAGTACAGACACACACACTGGACAGGAATATAAATTCATGTTATCTCTGGGTACTCCGGCTTCGCTTATTCGCTTATTGGGGTTAAGTTAGCTGGTAATTTTAAAGTGCCCACAGATGTCAGTGTAAATCTGTCTCTCTGTGTTATAGATAGGTGACCTATTGAGGGTGTACCCTCAATAGGTAGTATGTATGTAGTCAATGTATGGCAGCTGGAATAGGCTCAAGAAAATGTATAAATATAATTAGTCATGTAGCTTTACTGTTATCTTCTTCTTTCAATCATTCCCTTTAGGGATGACCACAGCGGATCATCTGCCACCATCTGTCACACCAACCCTCTGCATGTCCTCCTTCCCAATATCCATGAATCTATTCTGAGGTTTTAATCTTTTCGTCCTTCATTCCTGCCTCCATATTCCACATCCTTTGTCCAATATATCTACTATTCCTCTTCAGCTTTGCCTCTCATATTCTCATTTCTAACCTTTTTCATCCTGGTCACTCTCAATGAAAGCAACTCTACCACCTCCTGTCTTTTTGTCAGGACCACCATCTGAAAACCATACATCATAGCAGGTCTCAATACCATCTTGTACACGTTCCCTTTCACTGTCGCTGCTATCGTTCAGTCAAAAATTATCCTTGACGGTGATCTGTCTGGAGTGGACTTGCTGTCCTCATAGATGATCTGCAGCACCCTCACATACATACTATCTTGGCACCATATCGTATGCTTTCTCTAGATTCTCAAAACGCAGTGGATCTCCTGATAATCATCTCTGTACTTCTCCATCAACACTGTCACAGCAAATTTCACACCTGTAGTACTTTTTCTTGGCATAAAGCCCTGATATCAGAGTGTGAATGCAAGCAAGTACATAGGTACAGAAAAAAAGTGCTTGTGTGAACAGGTGGGTAAGTCTTGTAGTAAAAAACACTCTAAGTGCTCAATCGGAGTAGAAAAAAGGTATATAAGAACCAGTCTGTTTACCATTATTTACCACCTTTTCACCTCTGTTCACTTCACCTCTATTGAAGTCTGCTCCAGTCACCCCTCACTCCCTTATAATCCTTTTACTACACATTATTTCCTTTCCTCTTTTCTTTTGTTGAACAAGAAGCCAGTTGTTCCCCTAAAACACTTGCATTCTGCTGACGCATGCTGTCAATTATAAAATTTCCTTGACTCACACAGCTGTTCTCCATCATACAAATTGTAAGAGACAAATGTTGGTCTCAAAGTAACAACCAAATTAAGACATGTTCATTGAGGAGCCATCCGTGATCAAAACTGGGCCTTCTTTGTGAACCTCAGCCATCCACATTAGAGGATACATTTCAATTACCTTGCATTAAGATAATGATTAATGATTAATGGCTCTTACACTGAAAATAGCCATTTAGCATCTGGGTCTAATTTTCATATAATGTATGTATTACTGTATTCATATGACACTATGCTTGATATTCTTGAATCAATCTGTTCAGTTCTCTTCAGACAAAACAAAAATTCTGCTGCAGAGAAACTTGTTTTGTGGCAGTCACTTTGAAGTAAAAGGAAAAATAAGAAAATTTTATTATCTATGTTGACAGCCATGGCACCACAAATTTGAACACCAAAACATACTAACAAACTAAAAAATGACAAACATCTGGACTTAGAGCCTCACTTGTGCCAGATCCTGCAGGACCAAAACTAGCACCTGTTCCAGCCGGGGATTAAGCGGAGTACATTTTCAGCCCATTTATGCCAAAGACCAAACCAGTTCAGTTCTTACAGTGCTGTACTTATTATTGACATCTTTCTTATCTCCTCAGTAACGCTAACATCTGTTTGTTACCCGGGGATCTTCTGTTGGGCTGCTGTAGACTCACTGTTCACTATCTCTGTCCCTTCTCTATGTTTCCTTTCAAAATCACACTGATGTCTAATGAATGAAAGCCAAGATTGTGCAGAAATTGATTAAATAACTGCTATTCATTTAAAAATGACATTTTAAAATTCAGGACACTAAATTTATGTGTGGGAAGGGATTAATAAAAGTGACATACTTATTTTCATTAATCTGTTTTTCTATAAGCTACAATGTGCCATAGTTTTAGGATGAATGAATGTCACTGTAATATCAGGCTTTTAATCAGCACATTGACACTTTTGTTAGCCATCAACAACCTTCACAGGGTTACTTGTGAAAGTGGTTACCCAGCAGTTGGTGCTTGTTCAGTCTTATTGCTACTAGCTGCAGTCGATCTCTGACTGCTACAAAGTCAATGGAATCCTCAAGCAACCACTGATTTTTCCTGGTTCCTAGGAGGTTGTCGTCCTATTTTTACTCTAGAGTGACTGAGTCCCTAGAATAACCAAAATATTTCCAAAATGGGCTTGATGTTTTATTCAGTATGATGTTAAACTAGTGATTGAGCCCATAAAGTCATCAGGACTGTGTTTAGTAAGGTTCAAAGCAAAGGAACAAGAAGCCTGTTTTCAAAGGACTTCTATGCTATTTTTGCCCATACAGGCTATTGGAGAGAATGCAAAATTAAAGCACACCTACATAGATTCACTTTCAGACCTGGAAGCATTCAGACTTTCAGCATCCTGTTATAGAAAGGTCAAAGCAAAATTAAATAAGATCTCTTCTGAGATCTCATATTTCTTCTTATTAATTCTTTTTTTGTCACAGAGAGCAAGATGTGAATCACTCCGTTCATGCAGCAACACTGGAAGCATATGCAGGTGCTGAAACACCGAACTGATAGAATGTATTGTTCAGTTCAGTGTTCTCAACCTGCTTGTTTTTCATTTCAATAAATCAAACTTTTAGCCCTAAATTCACCAACCGATCCACCGACACCACAAAACACTTTTGTAGTTAAAAGAATGGAAACAACACCAAAATCCCAGATAAAATCCTAGATTTTCACTCTGTCTCACTCTACCTTTACAGCAGGTCATATTATTAGTTAGATAATTCCAATTAGTAGAAGTAAAGCCTAGCAGACAGCTGTTGACTAGAGCTAACTTAAAATAAATAAATAAATTTTTCTTTTTCTTTTTTTTCTGGACCAGGTTGTAAACGTGCTTCTGGGCATTTTACAACCTGGTCCTATAGGAACTCCCTTATTTTTGCAAACAGCCTTATGTCACACAGAAAAAGTAAACTTAGGTTGTTGTGGCATGCCACAGCTCTGTCTCTCACATCACAGCACTATTACTAGAAAGTGAAAACTGAAGAACAAATTTACAGAAATGCTTTCTATTCTAAGGAAAAACTAAATTTGGGTTTCACAGAATACTGTGAACAGAGGTTCCAATAATGACTTTTTTCTCGCATATCTGGAAATACTGTGTGTTGTCAGAATAATGAGGAAGCACAGAGGCATAACAAATTACGATAAATCTAGTTATTGTGCATAATAATGGTATGAAAATCACATGGAAAGGAAACCTCTGCAGTGAAACATTTTAACCTGGTGTTGTTTCAAGTGATGGTTAGGAGATACTTGCTAAATAATTTGAAAATAAACACATCCCACAGTCCACTAGACAGTTTAGTACTGTTTAATGCAGGATAAACTGGTTAGTTTGCAGCACTGTGGTGAAGTTTACATTAATGCATTATTTTGGACTGGTGTAGCTGAGGCAGACATCAATTTATATTTAGGGTGACGACACTGATTAGATTCACCTCTAATCTTTAATACTAGCTTTATACTGTAGGGGGGTTGGAAATCAGCCCTATAGCTGGTGAAACATCTTTTTATACCTTGTTTAACTCAGATACATCCAGTCTTAGTCTTTACCTGCAAAATCCCACTTTAATCCCATATATATCACCTAAATGCTGGTGATATTGGGTGTGTGCCTCATTATCATATTTTTACTGATGTTAAATTCTGTTATATATTTTCATGTAAATATGTAAATCAAATATAGATTGACCATTTGTTTTAACTGAAATCCCCAAGAAATACATTTAGGAGTTCACTTCAGGCTGCAAAAAAACCCACATCAATTGTATAAAACAGGTTCATAGGAGACAAAACGATACAATGTTGCAAACATACCCGCAGATGTTGTGTATGCACTAAAAACATTTATACCTTATACACTGTTTTATCAATCCTTAACAATAAAAAAATTTTACTTAAAGAAACGTCATGCAATAGCATTAGCTGAATCATATTTTGCATTCACCATGAATTCACTTCACTTCACTTGGCTACCTGCACCCCACCTGCAATGAATGTGTGCTGTGCAGTTCGAGAACCAGTGAGGTATCCTGAGTCCAAAACCCTTCTCTTTGATTTACAACATATGCTATAAGCTGTGTATTCCTGTCTTATTTACATTAAAATCAGATTTTAGACTGTTCATGGGATGTCGCACTCCATGGGTTGCTGCAGTAATGGAAGGACTTCTGCACCTTGTAAGTAAAAGGAATGTATGGCCATCTGTTTGAATGTAGCTCTGTGTGTACTGTCTTTGATCAGACTTTAATTGCTTGAAGAGAGAAAGTGGGGGGAAAAAAAGGACTTTCTAATGTCCATGTTTAAAATGGACAGTGAACAAAATCACAGCAGGTATCAAGTTGTAATGTATTCTCCTGGGGACTCTCCTCAATTTGATATTCTAAAATTCTTCTCTGTAATCAATTTCCTGGCGAGAGCTCAGCGTGAGACAAAGGTTTATACCTTTTATATACTTTAACTTGAAGACAGCCAAGTGGAGAAAGCTGTTCTCACACATTATTCAGTTTCTGGAGTCATTAGCTGGGCAATTTAGAGCACTCAAAGAGGCAAACAGAAAGGCAACTGCCCACATCTTACAGTAGCTCGGAAGCAAGCCACGATCCTGCAGACTAGTTACAATGCATGCTGCATAATCAGTCTTTTTTTGATCTGTGCAGCTTGAGCAGTTTCGATGGATGCATTCATTGTTCTAATACAGACCTAAAAAAAAAAGGTTGCATTTTACCCACAATGTCTGTCCCTCATTGACTGCCAGGGAAGCAGCTCAATGGTTTGTTAACTGCTGCTGTTACCAAGAGATTTTTGATTCTCTCTTCTTTGTCTTTGGGAGAGACATGTTTGTGCGCATAGATATTGATTAAGCTGTCTACGATCAGGAGAACCATATGGGCCCACTTTTTTTTTTTTTTTTTTTTTTTTTTTTTTAAAACCTTTTCTTTTTTTTTTTGGTTTAAAAAAAAAAAAAATAAAATTTATTTAAATTAAA
>VUQG01002418.1:6511-17027 GCA_015106755.1 Etia nguti
AAAAGCTGCCTTCCAACCATATTGTAGCCTAAATGGCAAAGGCCACGTATGAATGTTCATAAAAACCTATGATAAGATTTTTTGATGCATGCTCAATCATCCAGGTAAGGAAATCCCAATTTTTTTAAGGCTATCATAATGTTATAACTGGACAAGAAATTATTGAAATTACCTTTTTTCAGGCACAACTTATTATTTGGTAAATGTTCTCAGTCTCCTGTGCATTTCCATGCTCCAGGACTTTATTAGATAATGTTATTTTTTAAAAAGTAACCCTGGTTTAAAATACTTTTTCCATGTTTACAAAAAGCCTCACACTGTGGAATTGGACGACAGTGAATGGGGAGTCTGTTTCCTTTCAGTGAGTGTGACTTAAATTACCTTAATGAACAGTAAGCTGAAAAATCAATATCAGAAAACAAACCCAAACAGGCAGCAGTGGTGTAATGATAGCACACCAGACCACCAGAGAAAATCTGATTTGCTCTCTCTGTCTCACCATACTATCATTGAATAACGAAGGGATGAGGACATGATGCCTTACCTGAAGTGCTCTCTGTTCTCTGCTCAGCTTGCTCGAGTCAGCGTAAAGCTCTGTGGTCACACATTTGAATCGGTCTCCCACGTAGCCAGATGAATTGGCAATCCGTTTGGTGAGGCCAGAGAGACGGGATTTGCTGTGACCATCCTCTTCATCTGCCAGAGGATCCACGCAGTCTTGCATGTTGAACTCCTTCTCATCTCCACAGCTAATGGTAGAGGAAATGTCTTTGTTAACTAACAGCTCCAGCATTGGATCCGCTGGCATCGTGTTCAGACCTTCACTGGTTGGTGAAAGGTGTTGACAGGTTGGGCCCTGGGGAAAACTATTTCCATATGTGGGAACTCTGAGGGTGTTGCTTGCACCGGCTGTTTGGTAATTTCCAGAAGGCTGGCTCTTAGAGAGGGATCTTCCATAACTCTGACTACTAAACTTTCCAAATGCAGAAGCTCTGGGATGAGCATTTGATTGTACTGCATTGCAGTTTTCACCATGGGGGCTGTTGCTCCTGTAGCTTGTAGGCACAGGGTTTACATTTTCACGAGTTGGGCTGCTGAAAAATTTGGGTTCAAAAGTTGGCGCCCTGACAGTCAGATTTCTGCAGCATGGCCCAACAAAATTTCTAAAATTTGGACTGTTTGCATCTCCATTACATGATGAAGGGCCTCTCGGGTTGCTGTTGGCATACAGTTGGGGTTTGGAGTTTATGGCTCCTCCAGGTGATGGCCTGGAATTAAAACTTCTGCATGCTGGAACCTGAGGACTGAAGTCTCGACTACTCTGTCCCATACTGCTGTAAATGGGACTTTCTGATTGAGTGCTGCCATGATGAGCTGAGCTCTTTGGGCTCATTGTACAGACTACTCCCATGATGTTGTTGGAACCAGTACAATCACTAGAACTATTTTCTCTGCTTCCAGGAACCAAAAAGCTTACATTTCTGGAAGGGCTTTGCTGAGGTTGAATATTTTTACTGCTTGAAACTTCTGATCTAACCTCACTTGTAACACTTTTCCCACCACCAATAGCATTCAACGTTTGATTCCCAGCACCAGCAGAGGCTCCAGTTTGACATTTTCTAGAAAACTGCTGCGGAGATGTTCGGGCACATCGCATTGTCTCCTCCTCTGGGATATCTGGGAATGGACTAATTGCCTCTTCCTCCTCCTCTGGGATTTCCACTGTGCTTTCCTGATCAGTAGGAGGAGGTGAGGAAGAGGTGTGATGAGAAGTGTGGGATAGTGAACCTAGTCTCTGCTCTGTACCTTGAGTTGAAAGGATGCCTTTTGGAGGCCCTGGCTCTGTTTCTTTGATTTGTACATGTTTGGAGAAATCTTCTGTTCTGGTAGATGTGGAGCCACAATTACTAGTGAAAAAATCATCTTCTGCCTCATCATGCACCAGGTCAATGCAAACTATATCATCTCTTATGGCAGACAGGCCTTTACCTGAGGTCTTGGACTTGTCTTTCTCATTGTCACGTGTGCGAGAGCTGTCAACATCTGGCTTTTCTGAAGTCCAGAGTTTATCCTGGCTCTTGGACCTGATCTCCAGCTGTTCTTTGCTTGTAAGACTTGAATAACTTGAAACTGGAGTTGAGGTAATCTCTTGGGAATTTGGATATGGATGAACTCCATATGGGAGGCTGTGTCTTGGTGGAATGTTAGATGGGTAAAAGCTGCTGCTACCGAGTAATAGTGGATGCGGGTACACATGTCCTTTGCCTGCTATTGACAGTCGCTGCATGGATATATTTTCTGCAACTGAATACGGGACATAGCGATTAGTATAACCTAAGCCAGGAGGAAGATAGGAATCACCATACATCTGGCTGGATCCATTTCCATTTTCCAAACGAAATGGCTGCTGATGCTTAGTCTGGCTCTCTTTAACCTCTGGCTTAGCAGATGTTAAGATTTGTTTTCCAGAGTGGGTTTCCCCTTTGCTGTTTGGAGGGACTTTGTCAGAGTCAGTAGTTGGGACTTGTGGCCACCCAACTTTGGCGTTTAAAGAAGGAGATGCTGTAGAAGGTTGCCCTCCTGAGGCAGTACTGGAAATACTGGCTAACTCAACTCTCTTAGAGCCAGGTGAGCCAGGAGGGTGCTGTTGGTGAAGAGTATTGTCAACACTTCGGTTTTTCATAGACTGAGAGCCTCTGCTGTGGTCAGAGATGACAGCAGAGGAAGGACCTGGAGCAGCCCAGCTGGAGCCTGTAGTGCTGATCATTTCAGGATGATCTGGAGTCTTAGCTGATGTGCTAACAGGTCGGGTTAAACTCTCTTTGAGCTGTTGGTCTTGACTGGTTAACAGCTTGTAATGAGATGGTGGTACATACCCCAACTTGGCCAGGGCCTCTAATCTGGTTGGGAATCCACTTGGAAACCCTTCCATCTCTTTAGCAGACAAATCCAAAGGTTTTTCTCTGGGGTTTTTGACAGCCTTATGAGGTCCTACTCTGTCCAGTGATGTCTTTGCAGGTGATATACACTTTTCTTTATTACTGCAGTCAGAGGTGACATCTTTGGTTTTACTGCTGCCTGAGTGTATTGGGGAGGAGCGCTCAGAGCTCATGTAAAAAGGGTGGCACACTGAAAGTGAGGTTGAGGATAAGGAAGTGCTTCTGCTAAGGGACTTTTGGAGTTCTGCCGAACTGTTGCTGAGATGGTGGGGTGTTGGAAGTGAGGAAGAAGGAAGGGTAACTGGGGATGACTCTAAGGCAGCAGTACCAGCTGAGCTGGAAACATGGGTGCTACTATTTCCACCAGTAGTTTTGCTGAGAGTATTTTTGGTAGAAGTGGTCTGAGTGGACTTTCCACCACTGCTGCTGCTACTCTCATGTTGTCGCTCTGTATGGTGAACAACTTGAGCTTGGGTTTCCTGATGGATCTGAGGACTGGTGCTGAAGGCAGAGGGTTCTTGATGTACCTGAGAACCAATGCCCTGCAATGTCTTGTCCTGGCAGTGTGGTAATGGTGAAAGCACTGTAGAAGCTGGGGTGGCTGTAGAAATCCGTATTGGAGGGCCTAGTGGGGAAGAGATATGGGTCGGTAAATAAGGAGGCAGGTAGAAAAGTCTCTCCTCTCCAGGCGTGCTGTTCCCAAGCCTAGAGGCACACAAAGATTGATATGCCAGCTGTTGGTGGATGAAGGGTGGCTGCTGAGACAGGAATGAGGCCTTGTATGCCATGTCCAGGAAGGGGTACATTGTAGCATCAGTATAGGGGCTGATCCAAGGTAGTCTAAGAAAGCTACTGGTACCATTCAAGCCCAGCTCCGGCTGTTTGTCATTGGATCCAACTCTGCGGTCCAAGCCCAAGCCATCACCTCCTGCAGCAGGAACAAGTAAAGGTTTCTGCAGTCCTGGTGTTGGGCTTTTATACAGTCCAACATATCCATTTGCAGATTTCTGGCCTTCAAGCAGGGATACATCTGGTTTATACAGGAGATCATAGCCAAGTGGCAGCAAGGTACCAGGCTCCTGGGGCTTTTCAGAAGACAGAGGATGGATGCCAGGATAAAAAATTCCTCCATGGGGGCGGAGGTTTTCCCCCACCAGAGCATTGCGGTCAATACTAAGGGCAGCTAACGGGTTCATCCTGCGAGCTGCACTGGCATCCACCTGTAACAAAGAGTCAGAAAAAATAATGAATAACTGTATTCTTTCGTACAATCCTCAATAACTGTTTTCTACAGTAATCATTAATTCTGACTGGCAGAAAGTCAGAAAAACTTTCATGTCAAAAAAGGCAACATCCGTTCAAATTCTCAGATTGATGCAGAAAATGCTAAGAATACTAGCAAATCTTTATATTTGAGTCAGGAAACCGTTTTTGGCATTTTTGCTTAACCAAATAGTTGCTAGTCAGTTTTCTGTCATTCAACAAATGTTTTTTTAAAAACCAAAACAAATTCTTTCTGCAAACAGTGCGTGCAGCTTTTAATCAACTTAAGTAATCCAAAAACCACTTCTAAACTACTAAAGACTTTTTATTACAAGTTTTTCTTGATATGACATTTAGAGATGTGAAATTTTATCTTATAATGTTTTGCGATCCATTTCTTCATACGACATTTTGCAATGTGATGCAGCACATTGTGAAGCATTTAGTTGATACAATATTTTGTGATGACATTTTGTGATCCAACTTTTCATGATATGACATTTTGCAATATGAAATCCGCGGTGCATTTAATGGTTATATTTTATGATATGACATTTTGTGACATGAAATTACAATATGACTTTTGCTGAGCTCTTAAGACTAAGTATCCCACACTGTCAGCTGGATGTTAGTGGGCTCTGCAATGCAGGCGATTCTCCCTTTAGTACAGTACATACTCTGAAATATATGGTTAAGCACCACATGGTTAAATTCGCCCTTCAAGGACAAACAGGAATGAAGAGAGGAAAAAGGAATTTTGTCTATTTAGGGGATCTCAACTGCAGGACATAAAGCCTGTGATTTCATTTTCCTGTCATGGAGAAAAATAAGAGCACTCTTTCCTTTTATTTATTTATTTTAGTATTCCTGGATGACATACGACGCCCGGAGCTACTCTTTCACTCTCTCTCTCGGCAGATCCAGGAAACAGAGAGATGAAAAAAAGAGAGGAGGCAGGGGGTGAGAGGGAAGAGCCAGAGAGAGAGGGGGAAAAGAGGAAATGCTATAAACAAAGAGAGGGCAAGAGACAAAGGGAAAGCATGGCAGAAAAAGAGAGAGAGTCAAGGAGCGCAATATTGAAAGAAAAAAAGCAGCCTAATTGAATTTCCTGTCACACGGCGTGGTGAACCATCTCTGATTGGCTATCAGCCGCAGGGCCATTAGGAAATTATCCAGACAGCTGGGTTGCCGCCTGAGATGAGAAGGAGGAGGCAGAGATCCTTCACTCGCTCTGTTTTTTAAGACACCGAGAAAGGAGAATGGTAGAGACAGAAAGGTGTAGCTAAAGGAAAATCAGGGTTAGAAAGCAGCTCGGAACAAAAATTAAACCAGGTAAATCAGGTATTTATTTATTATAGTTAGATGATAGCAGATCTATTTTCAAATTGCCATTAATTTCAAAAATCCTTGTGAAAGTTGTCGCTCATCTTCTCCTTCAGCTGGTTGAGGGAAACAGTGTCTTTTATAGATTACAATCTCGTTACCAATGAAGCCACAGCATTGAAACAGTGTACCTGAAAATCACTAATGATATTTTTACTTTTATCTGAGTGCATAAGAATATCATATTCCATTTTAATTCCTTAGTTCCATTTTAGGCTCATCTGAAGCCATTTAACATGTTAGTTTTATTAACAGATATTAGGTGTTTTATTACAGAATTGGGTTGGCAAGAATGTCACAGCTCTAAATGGTTTTCATTCTTATCTGACCAATATCAATTAATAATTTGGATATTTTAGTTCGCATTTTAATTTTCTCCTGGCTTGATGACTATAGCTCACTTTTCACATCTTTCTTAGGCCTTTCTCTTTAGTTGTCCCAGAAATGATGCTAACAAAAATTAGGTGTTGCTTGGACATCACCTCTATTCTTGCTTCTCTTCTTTGGCTTCCAGTAAAATTTAAAATAATAAAGTAAAAAAAAAAATAAATAAAATAAAATAAACAATTCTATTATTAACATAAAAAGCTCTATATGCTCAGGCTCCTGCTTATATAGCCGAACTCTCAGGTCACCTGACCAGGGTCTTTTAACCGTCCCACGTTCTTATTTTAAATCCAGAGGTGAACACACTTGAGGTTGTAGCGCCCAAACTTTGGACTAGCCTTTTTCTGCCAATAAGGTTGGCTGTTTTTTCTAAACGACAATAGCCCCACAAACAGGCACCTATTTGCTTGTTGCGGTGCTGTGCTACAGTGTAGAGATGTATGCAGACACCGACAGACATATACCAACAAACAACAACAAAGCAACGCCACAATTAAGGAATCTTGATTCACATGTCCAAATTTAGAAGCAAACAAGCTACCCAAAGGCATCACCCTGATCATTTAATATCATATGTCCTTCCTCATTTAGGAAGGACATATGATTTAATTAAATCAAATTGCTGATTTAATTCTCTTTAAAACCAAAACAATGCCAAAAAATACAGGCAGCCGCCAGTGCTGCCCCTCACCCTTCTAGTAGAGGCATTTATGGTATAAATCCTAGTTCAGATCTTTCTCTGAAAGAGTTATTGCATTTACAAGATTTTCAGAACATGTAACCTCGAACTTAAAGTTGAGGTCAAGGTCACCGATATTTGAGAATTTTAGCAGCTGCATCTATATCATCAATTTAAAAACAATACTCGACTTATTGTGTTCACAAAGCTGGGCATCCCCATCGCCCACCGGTGGGGTGAAGACAATACGCAATCAGCCTTTCAGTTGTGAGGGAAAATAGGCAATTTTTGATTTTGTTAATTAAAAAAAGCTGGCTTGCATCTGTAAATGATTTAAAATCACCAACTGTTGTTGTTGTTGTTTTTTGATGTTTTACTTTGGTAATTTAGTGGTCAACTTCCTTGAAAATTCAACTCAATAAATAATTAACTTAAAGAGTAACAGCCAAACAGTTACTCTGAAACCACTGAGGTCATGGCTTAGACTGCTAATTCATGTCACGACAACTCTTGGAAATATTGGCTACAGTAGCCGTCTAAAATGGTAAATGGCCTGTATTTGTATAGCGCTTTACTTAGTCCCTAAGGACCCCAAAGCGCTTTACACTACATTCAGTCATTCACACACAGGTGATGGCAAGCTACATTGTAGCCACAGCTGCCCTGGGGCGTACTGACAGAGGTGAGGCTGCCGGACACTGGCGCCACCGGGCCCTCTGACCACCAGTAGGCAAACATAGGGTTAGTATCTTGCCCAAGGATATTTGGCATGTAGACTGGAGGAGCCTGGGATCAAACCACCAACCTTTCGGTGAGTAGGTGACCCGCTTTACCACCTGAGCTACAGCTAGGGGAACAACAATCGACCGGTGGATCTTTGTTGCTTATCCAACATTTCCATTTATGTTTCTCGTCTCCCCTCTATCGTCAATACCAAACTCAGACTTTCTCTAAAAATCTTACATTAAGTTGAAAAAATTCCATCATTTCAACTTCATTCAGCATGGAGTGATTATAACTTAAGCTCAGACTGTAGGTGAAGCTCAGACAGCTCAGAGGAAAATAAACTTGAAATTGAACTCTAACCTCACCATGCTGCGGGCCTGCCTTCCGCTGGTTTCTGCTTCAGATGGAGCCGTCTGCCTCGAGGACGCCGCTCAGCCCACCATGTCTGCAGACGGAGAGAAAAACCACATGAGAGCAGGTCGGACTGAAACCACATGAGGTTTCTGAAAGAAAAAGGTCTCACCGTGTAACACAAATCATTTCCTTTGACATTTTCACTACATTTCTTTCTTTCTTTTTAACCAGAGCAGGGATACTTCAGAAAACAGACTCCGTTTGCCTTGTCATACACACTTTTACACACTTCTTTGACCACATAAAATGCTACAAAATTTTAATCCTTTGTGTTTTAATTAAGCTGGTGAAGTAAAAGATCAGTGAATTCCTAGAATTGCTTTAAATATAAAAGATCATCATGGGCATTTAATGTGTGAATAGCAAGAAATATCATCTGTAGTGCGGTGCAATTTGTTCAACTGCCTGAAAAACGTGAGTTCAAACAGGCAGGAGTTGTTGCCTTCTTTTCAAGTAAGAATTTGACATAAAGTTTGGAAGCATTCCAGCTGCTGTCGTACAAAAGCAAACCTAATGAAGGTCTGAGGAGACGATACTTTGATAAAGTGAGCACAGGTGTTCGGAGGGTTGTGAAAAAAGTCAGTAGCATTTCACTTGTATGGGAAGCTTAAAAAGTACTGAAACATCCAGCTTAACTACATATTTTGCTTTCTATTCACATCAGAGGTTCGTCCATGTCCATGTCAGATTTCACTGAAAGTTCTTCAGTATTAAAACTTTAAATGAGGTCAATCAGTTACACTCATACAAAAGCTAACCTGAAGAAGATCTGCGAACCAAAATGTTGTTTGAACAGAGTTAACTACATGAGTAAAACACCAGGTGGTGATCTGTTGACAACTCAGTACCTCTCTTTACCCAAGTATCCAAGAAATATGGCTGCAGGTCTGATGATATGATTAAAAAATCAATCATCGATCCGATGGGTGTACAGGTGCCATGTGGACTTATGAATACCCTCATTATGTATAAACTGTGGCTAGCACAGAAGTTCAATAACAGAACACCAATAGGGTACAGATCAGACAGGCCATTTCTTTCATTCACAACCCTCAAGGTATAACCATCAATGCCCCTGTGAGAGTTGAAGTCCCCCAGCAGAACAATAGAGTCCGTAGATGAAGCACTCTCCAGCACTCCACCCAGCGACTCTAAAAAGGCTGGGTATGTTGAACTGTTGTTGGGTGCATAGGCATAAACAACAGTCAGGACCCGTTCCCTTACTGAAGGCAGAAGGAAGCAACCATCTCACCAACTGGGGACCACACCAATATAGCTGTTGGGGAGAGAGGGGAAAACCTCTGTCAGAGAGGTGACTATCTGGTCAAAAGACAAATGTTCCAAATTCTATATTAATGTCAACAGATTTTTTTTTGATGAATCTGCGCTACAGTGATGTGCAGAGTGTTGAGACAACCTTCAATCATTTTTTCATTTTAAAGTTACCTTGAGCAATATTTCTTCAGGCTTTATGAAGGTCTCCAAGTTTTTCTTTGGACATTGGCTATTTTTTTCCCCTTGTTTTCAGTCCAGTCCTTGTACCTGACCATTTTCAGAGGGGTGTTTTTTGTTTGTTTACCCACTTAACACTGACCTATGAATCATTCAAGCACAAAAAAGGCACCTGGTTCAAGGGCTGAACCAGTTTTGTGTCAACACATAACACACACATCTTAAATTGTGTCTTCGGGTTAGTAGTAGCATGTCAGGAAAACACATAATTTCTTCTCATTTCTTGAATGGCTGAAAAATCTGAATCTTGAAAAAAGCTGAATCTTGTAAAATTCCAAAAACAACAGTCTGATAGACGTAAAATAGCATTTCTGCACCAACAAGTTGATTCCCAAAAAACTATTAGCTGAAAGCTTGGGATATCTCAGCATGGTGTGCTGCGAGTACTTACAAAAATTTGAGGAAACTTGACAAGTGGAGGATGAAATATGAAGTGGCACATCTAAAAAAATAATAAAAAACTACCTACAGCAGATATACAGTATTTAAAAGTTATGTTCTTTAGAAACAGCAAAAAATCCAGCAAAGACCCGACACAGGACCTGCCAGATGCATCTGGACCTTCAGCTAATTCATCTACTGTTCACTGAAGCCTCATCAGAATGGTTTCAGTGGAAGGATGGCTGACAAGAATCCATTCTTAAGAAGGGGAAATGGGGAGAAAGGGCTGAAGTATGCCAAATTATGCAAGAACTGGATTTAAAATCAGTGGTAACAGGTCTGATAGAGTGATGAATCCAAGTTTGATATTTTTAGGATCAAATCATCATCAGTATGTACAGAAGAGGTCCAACAGTGTCTACAGCCATCTGTAAAACATGGTGGAGGCTCTGTCATGGTTTGGGGCTGCATTTCAGCCAGTTGTGTTCGGGAGCTTTGTTAAAATTAGAAAAGTACAGTGAGATTTTAAACCACCGTGCAATTTAATTTGGAAAGCACTGATTGGCAACAGCTTCATTCATTTTTCAGCATGACAATAATCCCAAACACACTGCCAATGCAGTAAAAACCATACCTAGATAGAAAAACATACAATGGAACCCTTTCAGTCATGGATTGGCCTCCCCAGAGCCCAGACCTCAACATTACTGATGCAGTGTGGGATCATGTTGACAGAGAACAGAACAAAAGGCAGAAACATCCAAAGAAGAGCTTTGAATGTTCTTTAAGAAGCCTGGAGAACTATCCCTGAAGACTACTTAAAGAAATTATA
>VUQG01002418.1:17047-31969 GCA_015106755.1 Etia nguti
GGAGAACTATCCCTGAAGACTACTTAAAGAAATTATAAGCTTGCCTACAAGAGTTCAGGTTGTGCTGAAGAGTAAAGGTGTCAAGGTTGCAAAACAGCTGCAAGTTGTGTTCATGCAGCTGAAGTGTTGCCCAAATGTCTGCTGAATAATGTGAGCCCACCTGCACCTCATGATTTGATTGTACTTTCACTCATAAAAGGTTAAAAAATGTAAACGAGTTAGAGAAAGTCAGTGTAGTCTGGTGCACGGTTTGGGCTTCATTTCAGCTGCGCTCACACTGAAGCACACGCACTCGCAGACACACACACACGCAGCTCTCTGTCTACAGCCACATAACGAGGCTCGACATCTGTGTGCGCGCGTGCACGTGTTTTATCGCCCAGCCGGAGGACTGATAAGGCACGTCGCCTCTTTTCCCGAGGAACTCATAATCCAGCGGAGAGAGAAAACGTATCGGCGCTGCTCGGCAGACACACGCACAGAGCTGCCTGACGAGCTGCCACACACACACTCGCACACACACACAGAGTAATTGATGGCTGTTAGGGAGCTGGGATTTCAATAACGGCTCTTATCTCCAGACCGCTGAAGGACAGCTGTGTGCATATGTGTGTGTCTGTGTGCACACGTGTGTTTGAGTGTGTATGTTCATGTTGTGTGCACACATTGCAGTACAAAAACCGTCAAAGTGAGGACATTGTGGCTCCTTCAGACTCGGCATTAGGGTTCACGTTAGCCTGGGAAAGCATTACGTCAAGTGTTGCCCACACAGCTGGATCTGCTTGCTGGGAAATTTATCAGCACAATTTGAGCCAAATGTTATTTTTAGATCTGTATTTTGAGTTTGTGTGTAAAGGCATAAGAGTCTGATTTTCTTTTCACAGTATAAAAAAGCTGTTTTTAACAAAAATACTTCTTATTTTTCTTTGTCGTCTCTTATCTATGTATTATTTTCCATATCTCAATTGGTACAGCAGCATTGTGATGTCTTTAAACCTTTATCAGGCAAGAGATGATCTTCAATAACTTCACTGGACATCCAAATTAGCCATGCTCCCCTCTCTGTGAGGTCGTAGAGTCCCGTGAATTTCTTGTAACCATTTACTGAAGATCAGGCTACATCACAGACTCTAAAGTAAAATAAAATTTATAATATCTTCCAATAAAACTCAGTGACTAGTCTATAAATGTTGAAATACTAAAACATCAAAACGCACAGTAAACTTACATAGGCTACAATAAGCCAACTAACAAGTTTTTATTTTTTTTTCTGGTAAACATATTAAAAATCTTTTTTTTCATGTACCGGACCAGATCGTATCTAATCCAGATTATTCTATAATTTCTTTAGGACTTTGTCCTCATAATCATGTGAAATGCGAAATATAAAATCTATATCAACACTTAAGAAGCTCAAACTTGAACTAGCTGTAGCAGTGCTGTTAGCATTATGCTAGCAGATGTTAAAACATTATTGGCTGGCACACGTGTCAAACTCAAGACTCTGCAAGCAAACCTGGGCCTTTGTAAATTTCAATTCAACCCACCTATGAATTTAGACTCTATTTTTACACTCAAAGGCAACACTATGATCAATGACACTTTACCTTTTCATTGAAATGTCTGACAAAATAATAGAATTGTATCCTTTTTAGCTTTTCCACGATGAATTTTCTTATTCTCCATATTGCTGGTAGTAGCTAGATGTGATGACGAAGTTATTTTTAATTCATGTTTTAGAGATTTTATGTAGACAGAAGGTCATATAGCACATAAGTCCAGGATAATTACTAAAGCATATAAATAAACTACATAAATATCAGACAAGCGTGGCAAAGTGGTAGTAATGAATCTGGAAGCCTTTTGCTAGCCACTATTAAACAACAAAACATGCTACAGCTACGTGCTTCAGGGATAAAACTGTTCAAGGGTGGTTTGAAATGTTGAGATGAGATGCTAAAAACATGCAATGTCATAAAAGTCTGTGTGGAACCTCCTTCAAACAATAAACCAAAAATTAATTCCAGTTTAAACTCTGACAGGTAAAGCTAGCAGGTCACAAGACTGCCACTGCTATACTATGTACGCCATTTGAGTATGGATCTGCTACATATTTACTTGAATGGGTGGATTAAGTATGACTGAAACTGACCGATCTATTCAATTCTTTGTTGTTCTACATGTGACAATGCATCAGCAGCAGGAGGGTCTGTTAGGGTTTGATAGTATTTCACATCTGCTACATTAAATTATTACATTTTGTTTGAACTAATTTTTCATTGTGGTCAGGTGGGTGAGCTCGACTGAAAAGTGCCACTGTTAGAAGCTTTTTTATTGCACTTCCAGTAACATAAAGTGTTGTTTTTAAGCTGATTGATATTATTTCTCTTCTCCACTTTCTGTCTGCTCCACTCTGTGTGTGCGGAGTTGCACTCACAGGGAGAGCAGGGAAAGGAAAAACTAACACGGCTCTAAATACCAGCAATAAAGACTCCCACACTGAGCTGAATTCTGACCAGTGACAATGAATTAGCAGGAAAAATACATTTTTAAACTTTTAACGTTACCTGTTTTTTATCTTGTCATTTAAAGTTTTAAAGTTAGTACATTTATATTCTTTACTTGTTATATTACACTTTACAAAGTTAGGAAAGCAATGTTTTTGGGGCAGCCTTGTGTTGCTTTGCAGATAAAAAACGATTTCCAGCCTCTTCCTCACAGTGAGGAATACAGATGACCTTGATTCTACGCTGTCAGAAAATATCACATTTTTCCCCCTCTAAAGTCTTGGAAGTCATCAGACACAGAAAGTAATCATTATAAGTAATCATTAATTGTCTTCTGCTTATCCAGGTCCACAGATGCAGCAGTCTCAACAGAGAAGCTCCTCCTCCAGTGCTCCTGGGAGAGCACTAAGGCATTCCCAAGCCAGCTGAGAGGTATAATATCTCCAGTGTGTCCTGGGTCTGACCCGAGTTTTCATTCTGGTTGGACATACTCAAAATGCCTCACGTAGGAGGCGTCTAGGAGGCAACCTAATTAAATGCCTCAGCCACCTCAGCTGGCTGCTTTTGATGTGGAGGTGCAGCAGCTCTGCTCCGACCTCCTCCTGAATGACTGAACTCCACAGCCTGCATCTCCAAGGGAGAGCCAATGAGAAAGCCCACTTCTACCTCCTCTATCTGTGATCTTATTATTTCGGTCACCATGAAAAGCTACATCATAGCTGAGGGTAGTGCAAAATGTCCTTCCTTCAATTCTAAAAAGTAAAGGGTTACAGTTCAGATCTAGGGTTGGGGTCATTACCAATGACGACTTAGACCTAAGGGGCTCTTCATCAGCAGATACCAAGGTATGTACACTGGATTGTGACTGGAAAAGGCTGGATTAGTATGTCCTTACATTTAAGTTCTTAAACCCCTAGTGTGTCGTATTTGATGCATTTTTTTAATGCATTTTTGAGATTTCTACATCATCAGTGTGATTTCCCCCCTGAAAACCCGAACCTTAATACACACATACATTAAAAAATAAACTTTTCAGGAATTAAAAAATAATTGCTAGATTTAGTAAATAAGATACTGTGGTGGGGTGTGGTCTGTGGCGCAGCAGCGGGAGAGTCGGACACACCTGAGCGGCAGCAGCTCATCACGCCCCTGCAAAAAAATCTGTACTGGGTCCTGTTGTGGTTGTTGTTGTTATTGTTGTTATGTGCAGGACGCTGCTGAAAAGCTGTGTCTGGGTGTGTGTTAAGATGACAACCAGAATAAAGAATGCTGAAAACTGTTAAAACGTGTTCGGGTCCATCATGCATCTTTTACAGTGGTGCTGAAACCCAGGAGTGTGGCGTGGCGGAACCGCGACTGGGCCAACCAGGGGAGGCGCTGGCCCAAATGGTGGCCAAGCTGGCGGTAGTTCGCCGCCAGTGGGACCAGCTGCAGGACCAGTCAGAGCGCCAGATGCAGCTAATAGAAAGTCTGGCAGCTTGGAATGGTTCCTGGCCGACACCGCCGCCACCCCCACCAGTGTCCCTCGACCACATGGGAGCGTCTTGTGTCCGGTCTCCTCCGGCACCCGTGCCGGTCCCTAGAGTGAGACTGGCCCAGACACAGCCTACCTCCACACCCGTACCCACCTCTCGGGTGGGAGCAGCTAGTGCCCGGCAGGTGGCTGCACCCGTTCCTGTTCCTCGGAGGAAGGCAGCTGAGCAACTTCCACTTCCACCACCTGCTCAGCCAGACCCAGTGGACAGCGTGCCAGAGGGATCTGCTCTGCCGGAGCCGGGGGATCAGGGCGCTGGAGGGACTTGCTCGGCCTGTTGTTATGTGCAGGATGCTGCTGAAAAGCTGCATCCGGGTGTGTGTTAAGATGACGAACAGAATAAAGTAAATAAAGTGTTGAAATGTGGTCGGGTCTGTCATGCATCTTTTACAGACACAAATTAAAAATCATTTATGGAAATTAAAATGTAATTAGTTTTTTAAACAAATTTGTCAGATGGTTCAATAAACTCAATGTTCAAAAAAAATTGTTTTTTTCCACAATTATCTCATATTTCAGGCTTTAAGGGGTTAAGAGTGACACAGTACAAGAAAAATAAGGCTTTTATGTTGTTGTGAATTAGCTAATTCTGATTCTCAGATTAAGATGTTAAACCTGAAACTGACCAGAATAGGTCATCTTCAAGAGCCCTATTTGCTTTTGTGAGAAAATCTGACAAACACCAATATTACTTTGCATTTCCCGACCACATAATTTTAATTAATTATGTAATATTTTTAGCCAAATTGGAGCTATTTTTTAAAGAAAGTCTTGAGAAAATGCAGCATATGACAACAAAATGTACATTTCACATTTATGTATGACTTTTTCAGAGCGGCTTCTTCCTTTATTCCTTCTTTTTCTTTATAAGTTACTTTTTAAATTGCTGCTCAGATGAACTAAAACTAGTCAAACAATTTTATTTATGGTGTGAGTATATCCTTCTCCTTTCAGTTGCCTTCAGTTACCCATAAATGTTTTGAAACATGTCTAAAATCTCTCCCTCCTCTCATTCCCTCACAGATGTAGAGTGTTACAGTCACGAACGTCAGCTCCAGATTGTTGTGTTTGCAGCCAGCTGCACGTGGAGTTCCTCTCTCAAACTCTTGATGATCCAGCTGTGCTGCTGGCCACCGAGGCCAATCTGAGCTGCAATTTTCTGGACGTGTTCATTACCTTCGTGCTCTCCGCTCAGCTTTGTTTTAATTTTACGAGACGAGAGACTGAGATGAAACTTTAATGACCCCTGCAGGGAAAACGCTGTTTATTTAACCTGGATTTATCTGGACCGCCCTGCTGATCGCTGGGAAATCTCTCTGGTAATGAGAAAGGAGAAAATAAAGTCCCTTTAAAAGGTACCAAAATCATCTTTAACCCTCCTCTTTTAACCTCAAATGGAAGGCGATAGCTAAACATAAGGATTGATTCTCATTAATCGATTCTACCTGGATCTAAATATCACGTTCATCTTTTAGATGTTGGTGGCTGGTGCAAAGCAGTCTAAAAGAGCTTTTTTGACCTCAGGATTGCAGAAATACAGAAGAGAAAGTGGGAAAGGGCATGAAAGCTGCATAACAGAAGGCCACCTGGGATCTAATAAAAATCTACTTTGCCCAAGATTTAGATGCGTAGCTGCAAAGAGAACGTGTCTGCCCCCAAAACTAGATTTCTTTGACTGAAGCCTTTTTCAGGAACACAGTGGGAGGTCTGGAAAAATTAGGACAGAATGAAGGCCAGAAAAATCTTTGGGAGATTCAGCAAAATATGTAACTTCAATTAGGGTCCTCTAATAGTTTTTAAAACTGATTACTTGTGAATGTGATTTCAGACAGTGACGCTCAATTATGGTAATAAAAAAATAAATAAAAAAATCATAAGTTATTTTGGTCAATATTGCGATCACAGTTACTTACAGACTTGTTTTTTAAAAAACAAGAAGTCTTGTCTTTTTTTAATTAAGTCGATTTCCTCGAACTTTAATTATAATTAAGCTGTATTGACTAACTACACAAACAAATAGGTAAATAATTGTGAGCTGACCTAAAGCTAAAAACGGGGGAGAGAAGTTGACTTTCACATTCGGGAAAATGTAAAGTAAGAGAATGTGTGTGTAACGCATTATTGCAAAACAGAATGTCGCAGAATAATCTCGACCGGCTTATTTTAATAAGCAACTGAAGACAGAATTACAGTATTACATTTAGCTGATTGCACAGCTCTACCAGACGAGGCCTGAAAAATGAAACTCTGGAAACCAAAACCACAAAAATAATCAGTTAATGAAATAAACACAAATAAAAATGACTAAAATAAATTTTCAGATGAGTTTAAACTTTGAAAAACTCTAAAACACAAACTCTCGCAGCAATTATGGCTGTAATCCGAGTGCAGACGGTTGGATACATTACATAAGTGATATTTTTACACTCTGGGAGCCTTGTGGGTTTTACATGATTTAGGAAGAAATACTGAAGTGTCACAGCAAACTCAGAGTGTGAGTCACTGCAGGAACACAACAAGAGATAATTCACTGGGCTGAGAGAAATATTACGAGAGTGTGACACTGAAGAAAATCAGACAGGGACATAAAGAAGCGCTGACTCATTTAACATTAAACAGCATGTGATTTCTGCCACCAGGGGTCTCCAAAGCAAACAATACAAGACATATCTTACTGGTGTTGGAAAGAAGCACGGGATTATGGGAGGTACTGTTCTCGAAGCCTTTGCCAAAGAAATCTGGTTCAGGATTAACATCACAGTTCATTCAATCTAAATAGCCACATCTGATGGTAGCTAACGTATTTCTAATTTACCTTATAATGACCTGACGACTAGCAAAGACATTGTAGCTAATCTAACATAGTCAATTTATTTGTGGGTAACTGCACAAATATTCCAACTGGCCACCCACCATCCAATGAATGATGATTCCAAAAATATCTCTGAAGGTAGCTTGGGCGTTTGTTGTCTTTGGGGTTAAACTGGAAAAACTAGCAAACTGAGAGCACCCGAACATAGGAAGTGATGATGGTTTGCTTGTTTTTTTAATATTGATACACCATCATTTTCTCTCTACAATATTGTGCAAAAATCTCTAGCCACCCCTCATTTCTGTATATTTTGCTTGAAAAATGGGAAATAGGTGCACTGATTTATTGAAATACCTGCAAACATACATGGAAATACATTGCATAAGGCAAAAACAGATCTTGAACAATTTTAACAAACTTAAAATCAATATTTGGTATGACCACCTTTATTCTTCAACACAGCCTGAACTATTTTAGGTTAGCCTTCTTGTCATTTATTTAAACAGTTTTCAGGAATTGTTCTCCAGGCTTCTTGAAGGACATTCAAAGCTCTTCTTTGGATGCTGGCTGCCTGTGGTTCTGTTCTCTATCAATTTGATCCCACACTGCTTCAATAATGTTTAGGTCCGAGCTCTGGGGAGGCCAATCCATGACTGATTGTGTTCCCTTGTGTGGTTTTTCTATCCAGGTATGATTTTACTGCATTTGCAGTGTGTTTGGGATCATGGTAATGCTCAAAAATGCCAGTGGTGTTGTCACTCAGAGCCCCAACACCGGTGGCATTTCAACCTTGTTTATTCGTTAAGTGGCTTAACAACAACACCAACAACAAAAACACCACTACCACCACCAAAAAACAACAACAACAAAAAGACTTTCCTCTGAAAAGGGTCAGGTACAACCCGCAGACTGAAAATGAGTGAAAAAGCAGCCAATGTCCAAAGAAAAGCTTTGAAAGAGCTTCAAAAAGCCTGGAGAACTTACAGCTACTAGTTCTGGTTGTTTGGAAGCAAAATATAAAGACATGAAATGTGTCTCAATCATTTTGCACAGTGCAGCATGTTTGGAAATGTTTTTGACTTAGTCATAGACTGTGGACAAGCAAGTTGACACACTCCATCAAACGATGGTGCTTCTTTTAAACCACTTAATCCAGTCTAATCCCGTGTCAAACACTGAGGTCAGGTAAAAAAGTCCATCATCACTTAATTTTAAGACTGATATTGGCCAATACTCTGTGTCAGTAAATATCCAAGGCAGAGGTACTGGTATTATAACTGGCAAATATTGAGCCAGTCCATCCAATTGGATTCTGTGGAAAACATTTGAGGTGAAGATTTGATCAGCAATCACAGATCAACCCCTCTCCCCTCAATCGCTGACACAATCATGGGACTATTTTGGTTTTCAAGAAGACCAAACCAGCAAGTTATAGAACAAAAATAGAAGGATGCCTAGGTTAAACATCTCTGTATAAACAAAATTTTAACTATTAAATGATCCACATGCACAAACACACTCCAAATGGTCCATTTCTGACATTGCTAATTTCAATTTTCAGCACCAATCGACTGGACAGAACACTCTAAAGACATCTTGGCTGGCGTTTACTGAAAGAGAGGCTCAAATCAGGGCAGGAAGAATATGTGTAAGATGGCCCAACTCAAACTGCTACTGCCTGCTTTAATGGCGCTTTTCAGGTTTAAGCTTTCAAACTGACCAGAATTTGTACTTTTAAATTAGCAAAACAAAATTAGGAAAATCACCTAAAAACATCTGCAAACAAATCATTTGACAATGTGCTCTCATAACTTGGTTGACTAATTAACCAACTCTTTAGGGAAGTGCACTACTGTTACCATGGGTCAAAATAACCACACTAAAAATAACCCACTGATGCACACTTAGGTACTCTCTAAGCGTGCATCACCTCGGGAACTGTTCCATCAGCTTGTTTTATTTTTTGTGTGCCTTCAAATTACACCAAGAGCCTTTCAGAAGGAGCAATTAGTCTGCATGGGTTCTTTTAATTTTAAGTTTCATCAGATTTTCTGTACTCTTTCTGTGTACAACTCCTTCTCTGTACAGCTTGATACAATTTACATTTTAAAAAAACCCCACACACACAAGACTCTGTCTTTCATGATGTTGAGTGGTTGAGATGAACTCCAGAGCATCCCGCTGTACATCCAGAAATACATGGGTGTTATAGACTCCAAGTCAGTAAGTCTGCTCAAGTCCATTTGTGTCCAAGTGACTTTAATTCTCACCATAAAGTAGGGAGCACACGGTTCTTTGCAGACCTCCTTGTGTCTACGATTTTTTTTAGAGTAAAAACTCCTCCTCAGAGACTCTGTACTAAAGTCCACCTGCTGCACGTGTCCGTCAGGACTTCAAAGAATGTTCTGTGGTGTCTGCAGGTGTCCACATGCAGGTCTGCAACTGAGTGTAACCCCTGCTTAAGCCTGGTGGCTGGCATGAGTAACCCAGGAAGTAGACAGGGTGTGGATGAGATTTCGTTCTGTCCGTTACATTGCGTCAATTATACCAAGAATGCTTCGTAAGCAGTGCACATACATTCTTTTATTCTGGAAATTGACTGGATTCTTTGTGCTGGTCCTGTGTGTGCCCTCTTTTGCTTCGTGCAGCAAAGGTGTTCTTTTTACCTGGGATAAAAATTGTTTGTCACAAAATGTGCATGCTCTCCACTCCACGTCGCTTAAAACAGTGCAAACTCTACTTTTTATTTACAGACAGTGGTAGCATCAGAGAATCTGGTTAAATTCCAGTACAAAAGCCGCTTTGCAGACTGAACTCTACACTTTTGAAAGGCTCCTGATGAGACTCGAAGCCATACAGAAGACAAACCAAAGGTATGACTTCAAAGACACACACCCGGGATTCATGATGAGAAGTGCGTCAGATGTAATTGCAATCTTTGCCGTAGTGATCAGCAGCTGCGCCAGAGCTGCAGTGTGAGACGGTCGCACTCGGGTATTCCCAGGTTCATTTTTGCTTAATTTATGCTATGGTGGTTGCGTCAGCTTGGGGAGGTTTTTGAGCCTACAGAGACCACCGCAAATGTGCTCCTATGCAGTCTTACCAAAATCCAAACTGCTCAACATGGATGACGCTGTGTGTCAAGCAAACACTGAAGTGGGACAGAATAAGGAAGGGAAGTGACAGCGGAGTTCACTAAGAACAGAAGAAGTGCCAACAAAACCAAAAAACCCCATCAAATATCAAATGAACGTAACATGAGAACGCACAGATTTCATTGTTTTTAACACTCTGTAGTTCTCTGTTGCTGGCTGATGCACAAGCAAGAGTCATCCACAGACCTGTGGTATCATACTTTTGATGCTGCCCCCAACTGACAGCAGAAGCTTTTGGCCAGTAGACTGCCAGTTTGTATCTGCACTCAGGCCGTCAACGAGCTTCCAACGCTGAACCATAATTTCCCCATTATGCACAACTTTTACTTCTGCATAGAGCCCAGGTGTATCCTTCCCACATGGCCAATGACGTTGCTGTTACAAGCATTTATAGTTGTGGTGGTGAGCAAGTGCTGCTCTGCAATTTGGGTGCTAAAACACTAGGCTGGCCGTGAACTTTCACTCTTCTAGTTGATCCATTCTCTTCCACTCAATTTGAAAAATGACAGCAGAAGAAGAAGTAGCTGGAAGTGTAGGAGGAAACAACAGCAGCCAACTGTCTCCATGCAAAGTGTATCTACATTTCTGGGGAGGTGCATGTCAGGTTAGGGCGAAGGTATGTTATGATGTACCTGCAGCGTAGGTTTGCTGAACATGTTCCAATAGTAACAAGGAAACTACACCAATGAGAGGGGACTAAATGAACAGCACTGTTATATGACACAAAAAACATGGACGGCACACATCTGCAATGATGGTAGCACACAAGTGATTTCATCAGAAGCTTTAACGTGGAACGCTCTGAAAAGGTTATAACAAGTTCTAACAAAGTCACGAGAAAAGCAGCAAATTCTTACATTTAGAAAACTCTAAAAGCTGTCCTGAAATAAAACACGCAAACGCATCAGGTAAGGAGATAGCCCTCTCTGTGCTTGTGAATGTGACAAAAACTGCAATCAAGTCTTAAAAGAAATGTCGGAGATGAGCAGGAAAATTCTCAAACTGCAGGAAAAAATTAAATCAACACTGTAAAGAATATTTTCTTCAGTCTGAGGAATATTTTAGACGTAAGTGTCTTGATTAGTGTAAAGTTATATACAGACATGTTAATCATCACTGGAACATTAGAGGATTAACAGAAAACTTTAAATGTAAACTTTATTCTGATTTTATTTCAAAAATAACTCTAAAACTCACCGTGTTCTTCTCCTGAGCTGTAAAATCCAGTTTTTCTTACTTCCGAGTGAACATCCATCCGCTCCAAACAGGTGAGATTAAAACGAAAAAAAAAAAAAAAATCCCATCAAGGTAAATAAATCCACAAATCCATCCTCCTCATCGATCCGCCGCGTGCGGGCGCAGGACGGGGTCGTGCGCGCGCACTTGCACGCTCATGGACACGCTGTCACACACTCAGTGGGGTTCGGTTTCCTCCCAGAATTAAATTAAAAATAAAACAAGATTTAAATAAAACGCTCCAAAGTCATTACAAAGAGCACGCGCGCGCGATGTGCGCACGCACAGGTCACAAACAAGGTGTCCCGTGCTGCGCAGAACTCCACTGGAAAAATGCCAAATTTAACCCCGAACAGCAGACACGTACACACACGTACACACACTCACACACTCACTCACACACACACACACAACCGCGCGCACCTGGGCACTCACCCACCTTTCTGCACACGTGCCGTCCGGTACCGGACTGAGCCCTGAGTGCGTGTGTGTGTGTGTTTGTGTGTCCCTCCGCGGAGTCCCGGCTGGGAGCGACAGCAGCTGCGGATCAGATCCAAACACTTTGAGCCCCAAAACAAAAAAACAAACAAACAAAAAAAAAGGAGAAAAATATCCCTCCGGGTGCCTCGCGCGCAGCTCGCGGGTTATTCCACCTTTCTTTTCTTTCTTTGCCGTCCCGTCGTCCGTGCGTCTGCTGCGTTTATCCCGCTCTTCCTCCACCTCCTCCTCCTCCTCCTCCTCCTCTCCACCCGCCGCTCTCTTTTCTCTTTTCCTCCACGCGAATACGGCCTCCCTCTCTTCCTTTTTTCTCTCTCTTTCTCTACGTCTTTCTCCTCCGCGCTCGCGATCCACCGTCAAATTGCACTAAATTAACAAATGTCGGTTCCGGTGGGAGATTCCAAAATAAAACCTAACCGTGTCGTTTGTGCCATTTTCATGTGAAAGTAACTGAGGTGGAAAGAACTCATGAGGCAAATTTATAACCCGGTATTTTTTCTTTTATTGCATTGTGAATAAAAAAAACAACAACAACAAATAAAGACCACAGCAACCTTGATACAATATAAAAACTTTAGATCTAATATAAGTATATATAAAAATAACATAAAAATAAAACAGCATACACACAGTATGTTAATTATTACAATTCTTTAAAAACAATCCAGCACAAGACTCTCAAATAGCTGTTATCCATAAGGCACTTTCTATTCCATAAGTATCACAAAATCAACAGACAGTCGTAAACATGTTAATACAATAAATAAGAATAAGCATGGTCAATAAAAGCAAACTAAAAGGAAAAAATAGAGGAGTGAGCCTTAAGCCTGACTGAAATGTGATGAGTTGATGAGAAGAGAATCCAATAACAAGGAGAACCATCCATAGAAGATTGAAACTTATTTTTAAACACATGATTAAAATCAACCTATAAAGGTAATAAAACGCACAAACAACAGAGGTAAACAATATTTCAGACGAGGAACTAGATGACAAACAAGAGCGCTTTGAGTTTGAAGGAGTGGTTTGAAACCCTGCACCTGATGTGATCCAGTGTTTTGTTTTTAGCAGTTTGAAGCAGAAGAGTTAAAAACAGATTCACCTGTATCACCTTCTGTTATATATACTCTGCACTTACAGCAGTGCAACCATGGACAGGAATTATGGCCCTGCAGATAGATAAAACCAGTGTTTCCCTCCTCACTGCACGTTTGTAAATATAACTTTAGGATGTTACATAATATGCACTGAAAGTTCTTCTATTGATTGATTTCAAACAATCCACTACCCCACTTTCCTTTGCCTAATGGCTCACGGTGGTTTGGTCCACTTGAGTTTTATATTTAAAAAAAAAAAAAGCATTTTAAACATCAAACTAAAGATAGAATTTTACTGTTGAACCAAAGTGTATTTTTTTTAGCTACAGTTAAAGCTTTAAACGGCGGGTGGTGTGCCAATTGAAATGATAATAATTCGATCAGTTAAAAAAAAATCAACTGGTTTTTGTTGGTTTTTAAAAAATGTTTTATTTCTCAGTGAAGTTTCTGATCTTCCTGTGAAGCTCCTGAGTTATTGTTGGTCCTCTCCTGCCTCTTTAAATATCCTGGAAACATCTCTGCTGAGGGTTGGATTCACTATTCAGTTTTCTTGTGTTTATGTAGTACCATCTGCAGTTGTGGTATTACTGCAGGCACAAATCTATCTTAGAAAAACATCCTGTCACAGCTGGGATGGGCTCCCGCCCTTCTGTGAACTGGAATTGAAATGGTTAAGAAAATGTAAGCTGGGTCATAAGGCAACAAAGAACCATTCTAACAATGAAAACAGTGTTTATTGTGATCACACTTTAAGTTACTGTGGATACGTTGCACTGATGTATCCATCTATGATCTGTTAATTTGATTCAGTTTTATTTATAGAGCACCAATTTAAACAGCAGTGAGTTCAGTATGCTTTATACTGCATTATTAGAGAAAAAACCCCAACAATTGGATGACTCCCTTTGAACAGCATTTGGCAAAGGTGGGGAGATTGAACTCCTTTTTAACAGGAAGAAACCTGAATGAGAACCAGGATCACGGTCATGTGATTCAGCCTAACCTTTCCTAACCCAATCTTTAATGCAGATAGTGTCAGACTGAGCTGGTTCCACAAGTCCGCTGAAAGCTGAAGACACTTTACTCTTAGAAACTCAGAAACCAGAAGTAAGCCAGCAGTCTGAGAGCGAAATGCTCTGTCAGGATATCAAATTATCCTGAGGTCTTTAAGATGAGAAATGATTATTAAACAACATTAAAAGAACAGCTTATTTCAAGAAAAAAACGAATGCCCAGTTTATCATGAAAACTCAAAAGAAACAGTGCTTTTATTTTGACAGCCGCACACCTTCACTTCCGTTGTTATCATCGTGCAAGGACTCGGGCTTCATGCAGATCTGTACTCAGTGAAACACTTCACATTTCCGTTTACTTTATTTTAATACAGCTTAGAGCTGTTTTGTTCATTTGCATTTTTGCCGTTATTTTTGCTTTTTCAGAAAAAAACAACATCAGGAGCTCCACTGAAGCTGGTGTGAGTACCACAGCTGCTACACACTTAGTGATAATACCACAACGTTTACTACTATTCACTAAATCAATCAAGTACGTGCGCTTAATGCTGGTACTCCTGGGTGATTGGAGTAATACCTTGTGACCCGAAAGACTAGTGCTGCATCTGCCATCTTAAAACAACTTTTACTACTGCTACAGCTGCAGTACTTATTAAACCCACTACATGCACTTCTCTTTTTGATGCTAGTACTACTTTTAGTTCAGCATTTTTTACTGCAAACACTACTAAAATACTCTGCTTGTGCTAGTGGAGCTCTGTTCAGTTGAGCTGCACACCTTCTTTTGTAACACCACAGCGCCCCCAAGTGGATTCACAGAGTGTTGCAGTATATTACAGAATTGTAACGAGCCAAAAGTCCTGACACGTCATCCAGAGTTAAAGCTTTAAAAAAAAAAAAAAAAAAATTATTTCATTTTACTTTAAATGCTTGTTTTTGTTTTTTAGGTCAGGATGTAGAGCAAGTCATCTGCTAAAGGTTGGTGATTCAATCCCTGGCTGCGCCACTGTGCATGCCAGATATCCTTGGGCAAGATACTGACCCCTAGTTACTCTGTGTGAATGTTAGAA
>VUQG01002419.1:0-16400 GCA_015106755.1 Etia nguti
CCATAAAAAAAAAAAAACACACACACACACACACACACACACACACACACACACACACACACACACACACACACACACACACACACACACACACAAAGCCTTGCATAATGGAATCAGAGAGGGTTGAACTTCTCTAAAGACAATACCCGGTGCCTCTGTTGTTCCTGAAAGGAAATGTGGAGGAATATGGAAAACTTCCTGTCTGTACACCTAATCGGAGGAAAACACACTGGAGTCAAAGCACAGGGTGACCTGGTGGTGCTCTGCCAAACAGCATTAAACAGGACATATTATACCTGCCCTGTGCCCTGTGATGGACCAGCAGCCTGTCCAGAGTGTGCCCAGCCTCTTATCCCACGTTGGAAAAACAATTCCGAAAGATGGATGGACGGAAAGCTGTTATACCTGCTTTAACAAGTTATAAGATTGCTCCACATATCTCCACAATGTGCACTTCAAGTTTCAGCTCAGGATACCATACAGATCCTTCATTCTGCCAGGCCTATAATAAGCCTGATTTTAGCTCAGCTCCAAACAGGCTGTTTCAGTGTCTGTAGTTCTAATTCGGGCAGAAGTGCTGCTGCCCACGGTCCTTTCAGCTTTACGTCTGTGAGTGACGGAGCAGAGCAGCAGCACATTCAGATGACCATAGAGGAAACAGACCTGAATGAAAGATTCTGTCGCTTCCAACTTATTGTGTAAATATAGCCAAAACCACAGCACAGCTGTTGTTTTTAACTTCAGTGTGTGGGGACTTGGCAAACAGTGTTGCGGTTATAAAATCAGGATTTAGAATAAAAGAGCAGCAGCTTGGAAAATGGCTGTAGGTGACAGCTAGTTAACAGGGCATTTTAATGGGCATGGTTCAGCCACTGTTTTGTACTTGTTCGGCTGTCTGACAGCAGAGAGACAGCAACGTGTAACACAAACTGGCTTTATTGGGCACTTGGCTGTATAGTGTATATAAACTGTTCGTCAGCACTGCAACTGCTCGGGACACAACTGCTTGTTTCTCACACATTTTAAAGTTTGGGTTAGCATATATTAATCTAGCCGAAACAACAATGGTGGGGCTGTTCCTTTAGAATTTAACTGTGCAACTTGGACAAGTCTTTTTCTCCACTTTAACATGACACCCATCTGTAAATCTGAATTCAGAGGTGCTTTTCAATTTTGCAAGAAAGGAAAGAAACAAGAGGTTGATGTTATTGTGTAGGACAGACATACTGGAGACACTTTGTTATGTTAGAAAAACATAACAATGCAAAACGACAGCGTGCATGTATGCTGGAAAAAAAAGGTACTTTGGCTGAAAGACAGATTTATTATTGTTTTAATCTTTAAAAACCTTCCTCATGCATAAATGACAGTAAAGGCTGACTGCCAGCGGCATCCACATTGACAGAAACAGCCTAATGAGGAGGCTTGGTTTGGTGGCACAATTCAAAACACCCAGTTTTCACTCAGGAGTGACCTTTTACCTTTATTTTAGACTTTCATTGCCTGTTTTTATTAAAAAAAATAAAATAAAATCTTGAATTTTAACTCCTTGACTGTCCCTCCGCTTTTGCTTTCATACCATTTAGTCAATATTATCAGCAAATTATGTTAGCATGCTTTTCTCTCTGCAACTGTAATTTAGAAGCTACAGGCACAGGAAACGTAGTATTCAGTGTATCAGACAGGTTTTTATCAACAGATTTACCAGTTTAAGCCTGACTGCTCAAATGATTTCACTTGGAAGCAAAATCCAAAGGGAAAGTTTTTAAAATAGCAACAATGCAGCATTTTCCAAAATTCTGTAACTATCCTTAATCAAATGTAACGTTCAAACAAATGTAATGTTAAACTTCCAATCAGCATTAATGAGTAACTTGATTATTTCTTCATGTAAATCAATCTGTGTAAAAAGTTAAATGCTGTCTTTGGTCTGAGGCACAGTGTGGCGGCAGAACAGGGCAGGGAACCACACGAGGGCCTCAGGCAGCCGTGCCCCAAACCACAACAAAGAAGTCTGACTATCATCAAAACCAAATCTGAAATCTGAACTCCACCACGACTCCTACTCGCTTAAATTACACACAGGGACACAGACACCAACCCATGCTTACATACACAAATGCACATCTAGACATAAATAGATATAAACAAGTTGTAACAAAAATGGTCTCCAAATTTAGACAAGTGCCTTTGATCATTTTAACAAATGCTGTTGTTAAAATGAGACGGGATTGTTACAAACGTTTTCACACGTTCAAGTAGATTTTTGGTCACGCAGAAAAAGAAAAAAAACCAAAAACCTGCCAGAACACCAAATCAGCCGCTGCACACCAACTTTTGAAACGAAAGGTCACAAAGGTGAAGTTTTTTTTTTGTTTGTTTTACATAAAGATGCAATAAAAATATTTTGTGATTGCACACAGTGAGGTAGTGGGGGGAAGAAATGCGCTGATCAAAGTAAGAACAGGCGCACAGAAACAGAAAATCTGACTCAACAGACTGGAATATCACAAGACTTCAATTACTTGGCAGTGTTAGGGTAGGTTAAGGCAGACGCTGCTCAACATGATGACAGCCGTGCGTGATGAACTGTGAAACCAGACATTTCATAAGGAAACCCCCCCCCCCACAGGTCAGCTCTCAGTTACAGAGCATGAAAAACCTGCGGCGACAGCCACAGAGTCATAACTCAGGCGCAGAGACGGTGTAATGACATTGTAAATCGCAACAACAGCCTAGCTTGTTATTAGGTGTATCGGCTTGAAGTGTGATACACTTAATAAGAAATCTGTCCAAATGATGGAGCTTCTACTTTAAGATTAGGTAAAGGGGATGTTGTGGTGATGTGTGCAGCGCTGAAGATGAAAAGTCAGACATTCGGCTGCAAATCACGCAACAGATTTTCTTCTTTCATTGGAAATCCCATACTGTAATGGATGCCTGCACCAGAACCCATGGGTTAGCATACAAGATCTGGGGGAGGAGGCTGCCTAAGTCAGGGTAGTAGGCCAGAGAGTGTTTTAAGTGCTTAGTTGGAGGGCTGATCTTATTTCTCAGTATCACTCCTTTTACTGATAGCTGTGAAAGAAAAACAGACTCAAACACAGACGACTATAGAGACAGTTCAGCAGTTCAGCGGCAGTTTGGCTGCCGCCCAGAATCATTGCTGACTTTCAGGAACGCTAGCTCAGCTGGTCACAGGAGACTGCAGCATCTCATCACTCTGAAGGACCAGACATCTCAGTGAAAGAGGAACTCTCTCGTTAGGAAATTCATCTCCATTGATTTCTTGCCTCAGGGGCGCAGGCTGTGCAATATACAAGGACATGTGTGTGGCTCTGGGAGGATGTGTACACCAAGGCAATTCATTTATGTTTTTTTTTTTAAATGTGAATGATTTTCTAAAATTAGTATTCATGACCGTAACATGAATATAAAGTGAACATTAAAAATTGTGAAGGGAAGGAGAAAGGCATGGCTCGGCGGCTGTGCAATGTGAAATGGAACAATGGCTCCCCCTGCAGATTAAGCAGCTGCAACAGCAAGATGTGCCACAGAGGGAAACACCGTTTAACAGTGTAAGTTACAGACAAATAATGGTTACACACAGCCCGAAATGAAAAAGCTTTGATGTCTGTGTAGTTACTTAAAAGCCTCTAATCTGGAGAAGTAAAAAAACAAAACAACAACAACAAAAAAAGGAAAAATAAGAGTGTTCAAGGATGTAAAAAGCTCCTGTTTGTTTCCAGCTAAAACCAGACATGACAAAGACGACTTTCACAGACACATGAAGTTCAAAAAAGAAAAAGAAGTAAAGAGAACAAGCGCTTTGCTTCCAAATAGAAATACTAAGATTATAAAAACAAAAGGTTGAAAATCTGTAGTTTTATTAGGGATGAGGTCATGCCTGCTGGACTATAAAACGTATTTTAATCAGTGATTAATGCGAAGGCATTGTATGTTTGTGGGTAAAATCCAAAGCAAGAGCCACTAATTGAAACACCTGTAGAAACAATACAAGACTAAACACCTGCAGAGAAGACATTCAGGAAACTACAAATCAAACAAAAACTGCATCTATATGCTAGGTTTAATATTTTTGCCAGCTTGGAACGAGGAGGGAGAGGACCTAATGTGGCATTTTAATCAAAAAGGTATGGAAGGCAGCATTACCTTGTGTGAACTAAAGGTCTTCGTTGTTTATAAATCCCCCCCTCGTTTCAGAATATTCAAAAAATAATCTTCAGCACTGGAATTAACTTCTTGATAAAAATGTTTCTTTCATATTCACATGACACCGTGCAAATTATTTATCTTGCAGCCACTAGCATTTCTTAGGTTTTCTGACTGGCTGGCTCATTGTACTCGGGGGAATTATCTAGTGAGGGCTGAGTTTGGACACAGGCACAGAAAGATAATAATGCATAATGTGCCCTTTATGTAAAATCAACAACATGTTGGGTTTTTTTATACACATCGGTGATTTTGGACTGCGGTTTTTCTTCAGTTAGTGAAGTATTAATTTAGACTATCAAACTTCAGAAAATACACTGCTCAGAAGCACATCAGATGTCAATGGGGAAAAAAATCATGCTGGATATCTATACTGATGTGAACTGGGTCATGTTTTAGGAAAGAAAGGATGTCACATAATTTGATGGAAAAGTACATTCAACCTACAGAATTTAAAGACGTGCCAGAAATCTAAGTTAAAAAAAATATGTTGGAGATGATACTTTCTCCATGGCTTCTCCAGACCGTTTCACATTTGCTACATATGCTCAGAGTGAATCTGCTCTCATCTGTGAAAAGCACGGGACGCCAGAGATGGACCTGCCAATTATGGTATTCTATGGCAAATGCCAATTGAGCTCCACAGTGCCAGGCATTGAGCACAGAGAAGACTAGAGGACGTTGAGTCCTCAGGCCACCCTCATGAAGTATGTTTCTGATTGTCTGGTCAGAGACATTCACACCAGTGGCCTGCTGAAGATTATTTTGTAGCTCTGGCCGTGCTCATCCTGGTCCTTCTGGCACAAAGGAGCAGACACCAGTCACTCTGATGGGTTATAGACCTTCTATGGCCCTGTCCAGTTCTCCTAGAACAACTGCCGTCTCTCCTGGAATCTCCTTCATGCTCTTCGACTGTGCTGGGAGACACAGCAAACCTTCTGGCAATGGCACATATTGATGTTCTGTCCTAGAGGATTGTGTGCAACCTTTGTAGGGTCCAGGTATCAGCTTATGCTACCAGTAGTGACACTGACACTAGTCAAATGCAAAACCAGTAAAAAAAACAATTAGAAAAGATGAGGTGGGAACAAATGTCAGTTGTGTTGGCCTTGACCTGTAAAACCATTCCTGCTTTGGGGATTGTCCCATTGTTGTCCCTCTAGTGCACCTATCATTAACTGCATCAATACCAAAGCAGCTGAAACTGATTAACAACCTCCTCTGCTACTTAACTGACCAGATCAATATCCATGAAGTTTAATGACTGTTTTTTGAGCAGTGCAATAGAATCTTCCATCAGAATTCCTCCAAACTTTAAGTACCTTCTTCAAATTACCCCGTTTTGTTCAAACAATGATTTACAACTGATTTTCTTAAATTAACTACCAAACATAAAACAGCAAATCGTTGCATCTGCGAAGCTGTAATTAGCAAAAAAGTTCATTTTCTGGCTAGACAATTAACCAAAAGATTGACTGATTACAGTGCATTTCAGTGTGACGTACAAGAAAAGTCAAACAAAACCACGAACACTACTATAAAGGTGTATCAGATAGCTGCATGCTGTGAAATACCTTTAAGACAGTTTTTGACTGATTTTTCCTTTGTGCTGTTATGACATTTTGAAGCCCTGATTGCCCATCCTATTTTACTGCTGTCAAACGATGCAAACTGGCATTCGATCTGCTCTACCTAATATCTTTTTGGCAATATGACTGACACTACAAGTGCTTTTTCATATCGAAATGCACCTCACATTTGATGGTATAGTCACAAAGGTATTCAGAGTATCATTCATATCTGACGGCATGCATAATTAAACATCAAAAATCCGCATGAGTGAACACCTAGACTGATCGCTTTCGTTCCTTGAGGTAGGCAATAACAAAAAAAAAAACAGGAACAGACAACAGAAAATAAGTGCTGAGACATCAGCAAAAAACCCAACCTTATAACAACATGTGACAGTGCACCGTCTGCCACTGGGCCCAGTAAACACACACATTAAGATGCAGGCATGCTGGCAGGGACTTGCACACTGTGCAGCATGCTGGGAAAGCAGACATGCATAATAGAACCATCTGCTCTCATAAAGTCAAACACCTGCTTGGCATCAACAAAACAGAGAACATCGCTGGCGCTTGTGCCCCCTTTGCCCTCTCCTCTCCACAGTAACATTCAGAGAACTCCCGATTAGACTGCGCTGCAACAAATTTAAGATGCGGCTGTGAATTCAGAACCAACGCCGCACTAAATTATTTGGTACAAAGAGCAACACAATACCTACCTCTGAAACATCCACGGTTTATCGGTTATTACACGGTGTTCACTGTAGGGTGCAGTCGGTCATTTACCTTGAACACATCACTTTGTATCTCGGTGAGATTACACAAAATGAAAACAATAGCCTGGATCAGTGCAGGAACGGGCATGCACAACACACCCACTTGCCCCTCTGAACATTTCTCAGTATTGATTCCTTTCACTGTGCGTTCCCCCAGTACAAAAGAGAGGCCCTGACTGTATCTATTTCATATTAATGTTAGGTGGTTATGTCATGTATAGGAGCCTCTTTGTGCAGAAAAAGAAATGAAAGACAAGATCAGAACAGAAAGAGCTGTAGAAAAAGGTGTAGCACAGTGGGCTGACATAGACATGCCCCATATCCTTCAGCCTTACTGAATGTGTGGAATTGAAGGTTAATGACTTGTCCCTGGTGAAGTTACAGGCTAAAGTTAGAATATGAAATGTTGCAAAGAACCCACACAGCGTGCAAAGCGAGTTTTTTTTCCTCACTGTTGCCCTCTTTGGCTTCTAGGGCCATACAAGATGTAGGAAACCTCAAACCTCGGGGGTTTTATAATTTCATAAACCCAAATTCCAAGCGCGACATACAAACGCCAACATCTACAAAGATTTCTATTTCAAGCACAGCATGTTTGTCAGAGAATGGCATTTTTCTTCATGGAGACAAAGCCTCTCATGTTTCTAAGGCCTCAGTAATAAAAGGGGCTGACGACAAGTGCCTCGGACTGTAAATGATACCGCACGTTGGAATTTGGGTGAGCATGTGTGTCTTTTTGTCAATGTTTAGCAAAGCTGTACTCAGCGGGGGTCTTGTGTTAGAAGGAAGAAGATACTTCTAACATAAGACAGTCAAATGATGTTGTACAGTGTGTTTGAGCTGGGTTGAACAGGTTGGGTGAATAATTAAAAAAAAAAAAAAATAAAATAAAATAAAAAACAGAGACTAAAGGAACATAAACCAAATAGCAATCTTCTGTGGCTGTCCAGAAGTAAAGAATCTGGATCAGTAAAGTGGGTTAGCCCTGAAGTACATGTCAAAATGGACCCACTTCCCTGTTTCATCAGGGGATCTGAGCCTGAAAGCAGTGGAGTGGCCCACATAATATGGCTCTTGGGAGAAAGAAGGTGTTAGGAATCATAGATTTAGAAGAACAAGGGCTGGCAAACGGATACAGAACAAAGGGTTTACCTGCTCTACATTTCATTATATTTACCATTTCTTTCATATAATCCAGAGGAAATCACACAGCGCTGTTCTACTACCTTATTCAGAGCCTATTCTAGTTCATTTCATATTTCTTTAATGCCATGTCACAGCCATTCATACTGCCTATGTGAGCTTAGTTTGCAACAAGGGATGAACACAAATCCTTCCATTGTAACATTACCCTCTTTCCCAATATTACAGGAGAATAGGGACAAGAAGGGACTTGTATGGCAACAGGTCTGGGTTACTCTGACTCAAAAGCTTTATCCACCTCACTAACTGAGGTAGTAACTGAGTGAGACAGGTCTGATGATGCATGGAGGAAGTTTCCCATCTGGGAGAGTGGGAAACTATCCAGTGATTAAGCCTCCAATACTTAGCTCTCTGTCTGTCTGTTAACCGAATCACTGCCAGTGACAGCCTTACACAGGACAGCGTATACTGGGTGAACAAAGGAGAATATGCAATGGACCTTACTCAGAGAGACACTGGTGCTTAGTCACTGTCTGTATGTGTGTGCCTGTGTATGCGTATGAGGCAGGGGACGACTGAATGATCACATGAATGACTAACAGCAAGTTTAAAACATCAGCTTTCATTCATAATACTTGTTGGTACGGTAGGCAGGGACTTCACGATGTGCAGACATGTGTGAACTAGATACTGGCTGTAAGTGTGACTCACTTCCTCTATGTGTCTATATGTATATTTTTTCACGCCTGTTCTGCCATCGGTCTTGTCGTCTTGTTCACAACGAAGCCCTCTAATGTGCAAAAGCGCATATCAGCGTTTGGGTGGGGTTTACTTACATCATAAGCAGCAGCAGACCCTCAGCTGTTAAACTGCACCCTAACACCAGCTGCCAAATAGAGACACTAACCACACAGCAAGACCAGAACACTTATGTCCTTACACAAAGGCAGCCTAACTTTCCATTCACAGCAGTAAGAAGCTGGAAATAGACCACTGAACTAGAATACTGTAACAAAGCCACAATAGAGGGTAAGAAGGCAGTGCACTAACACCGATTACCTTCATGAGGCTAACCATCTCTGCAACCCAAGCATTAAAAGTTTTGTCCAGTCAATGGGCCTTATAGATAAGATAAGGCTATGAGGAAAGTGCTGCCAGCACACAAGGACGTTCTGTATCTCTGAGTCTAATGATGTGTGCATGTGTGTGGGTCACAGAAACCCCAACAAACAGGTGTACTGTAGATTTTGTTTTATATGTAACACAATATTTTTTCCCCTTGGTAAGTGTAAAGACTCACAGCAATGGTGAAATTAAAAAAACTGAGTCATTAGTGTTGTAATGGCAATTTAGTTTATATTATACTGTCATTTACAGAGGAGAGTGCAGCACAGGAAGAGACACACCTAGACTACGGGGTGACTGTCAGCTGTTTCTTTGAATAGCTCACTCACCGAGTAAATGAATAAATTAGACTCAAATCACTATTAAGACATTAAGAATTGTTGATGGGAATTTTCATGCCAAACAACAGATCGTTGTGTTAAACAATAAACCACAACATAACCTTGCCTTGCTGCATGAAAATAATGGAAATTGGTGTGTGGGTTGAGTTCAACAGTGAAAGAAGTTAGAATCTATTTAATACTTTATTTGAACAATAAAGCTTTGTTCTCACTATCACCAAATGCATTAGGCAAACAGTCCAGCCATTTTACTGAAGGCACGACGAAACCGAGATTAAACAATTTTAATTTGTGCGAGCTCACGGACACTGCGTGGGAAAAGTCCTCCACAATGACGTAGCCATCAAAAAAAGGAAAAAAAGTTAAACATTTACTAGTTAAAACATCAAACCCAGAAAGTCTCCCAGCAGACAGCTCCAGTGGCGAAGCTTTGTTTAAGAAGAGAGGTTTCACAATGGCTAAACTTTTCCCTGGCATCTCTCCTGTACCCCTGCAGTGTTAAAAATGCCAGAAAGCCCTGAGGGTACACACGTGAAACACACACATGCATGCACACACACACACGCATGCACACATATCTCTATGTAGGGCAGTCTTCAAGCAGTTATTCAAGAATTCAGGAAAGCGGAGTGCATCCAGTCTTCAGAAAGCTCAGGCCTCTGAGTCCCTTCCCAGGCATTTCACGCCCCAGAACAGTGTTTAATTTTTGGCTACAGTGCAGCGCAATGAGCCAATTGTTTTTTTGTTTTGTTTTGGTACACAGGCCTGCCTTGAATGTGAGACTTTAAGCATTCCTTCAAAGTGAGTCTTCACTCAGCGGGTGCATGGTTTGAGGTGCTTTGTCTTTGTTGGCAAAAAGTGTTTTTTCCCGACAACATCTACACGACCTCTCTCCCTCCGTGTGTGCTCTCAGGCAGATATATGCTTACATAAAGAGGTCACAGTTTTCTGCCAGGCCACAAGAAACACCAGAAGCGGCACTTGGAGGCCGCTGCCTCTGTGAACTATAAAACACACGTTTAAACATCTGGAGAAAACATACTGGTTAGAAACTCCAAAGTAGATCAAATATTACCAAAGTGCAACAGTTTCGACTGATAAAAGGTCATAAATGAAAAAAAAAATTAAACAAAACAAATAAACCTTTCTCTAGCTGACTAACGTGTTCTTTTTATGGTGGCCAAATGATAAGCAAAGACAGTTAGTATCCACAATTTCACTAAAGCCACAACTATGTTCACTTTGGATACTTCCTTTAGAGAGCCTGTGGCTACACAGGGTGGAGGAGAGCATGACACCAAAGCCAACCACAACCCAAAACTGTTAAAGCTTTTTCCCAACAGAAATGGCACACTCCCAGACCTTGCCATACACTGTTGCAGGCTGGGAAAAGAGTGTGGGTGGATGGGTGCGCCATCGCGTATACCGAACCACTTCCTGGCCCTTTATAGCTGTTATTAGCCACAGCGCTGTGGACCAGTGTGGTCCATCCTTGACTTAAACATGACACGAACGCAGAGCAATGAAATAGTGGACATTCCAACACCACCTCCATAATAACTGCACTATCCCAATCTCCCACTGCATGCCTGGCTGGCTTCAGCTGAGAGAACAGAGCTGGTGAGGATGGAGACAGTGTGTGTGTGTGTGTGTGTGTAGACTGTGTACAGATACACTGGTGGCCTTGTGGATCAGAGTGAGAAAGCAGATGTGCTCTTCGCTCCCACTGAGCAGGCAGGCAAAGGATCGACGAGACGGCCGCAGTGTGGACATCTGTACAAATCACTTGTTCGCTTTCTCACTCTTCCAGCTTGTGGCCATATTATCCTGTCAATTTGTGATACAAAAACAGCAGAATGCCTCGGCTCTGTGCCGCAGAAGACGTGGAGAGAGAACACTGCAAGACAGCCAGCCAGGACTTTTATGTTTTGATAATGTAGAGACACTTGAATTACATTCAAGCAGCAAAAAAAAGCTCGCCCTGGATGTAATATATCTAAATGTCGAGCAGAATATTTTAAACATTTGAATATTTTATTTGCATAACTGATTGCACTACTTAAACAATTTATGGAAATCACCAACGTCTGCCACAGTATTAAATTACACGATATTTTGTTTTATAAAATCATGCTCTTGGCGTTATTTGCCTCCAGCTTCGGGCACATTAGCACACACTCATCGTGATGGTGAGTGCTTCCTTTTTACGCCATTTAAAGGATAAAAAATATCCTATGCAAATTCATAATTGCACTCCTGTATATCTGATGCGATATAAGGGCCTGGATTTGATAAATGGTGTGTGCGTTTCATTTGTTGATAGCATGTCATTGACTTAGAAAAATTCGACACAGGCCACCTTCGCATGCACACATTTACATAAGAGAATCAAGTGCTGGCACATTCGCACAAACGTGATACTCCCTGGCACTGTGAAAACAGGGTGCTTTCACAGCGCTTCATTGAAATGCCACAGATTGGTTCCACGGTGGCACGGAGAGAGCCCCGTAACACAGGGAGCCAGAGGAAGGTCCCAAGTTCCTGAAAGAGGATCATTAGCATTGGCAGCAAAGGCAGAGACACAAATTACTCTTGTATGAGAACCAGTGGAAAGCAGATTACAGAGTTAAGGAAGTGATCATTGTTGTCACTGTGAAAAGAAAGGAAGTCTTTACCCTGATAAATAACTAATACAGAGACCGAGGGGAAGTAATGAGAATTAGAGGTGGAATATTCATGAAGCTAGCTTTGAGGATGGTGTTGCTAGTCATTTCTTATCAGTATTTCAACTGTTTTTTGTTTAATTTCCCAAAAGAGTAGACAAAACAGTACAAAAATAGGTAAACACTAACCTTCACTAAACCCCACTGGCCAAATTAATGATTACTATGTAATAAGGTTAATAACTCCTGCTCTGCCCACTAACAAGACTGTGCTATTTCCTCATTTCTCTTATAACAGTGCATTTGAGAATGTTTGTTTATGCAATTTGTAAGCTCCTTTGTTTTTAATGTCTGATCTTAAGCTCGCACCACCTGATAGAAACCAGACAAGACATGAGATCATCCCCTCCTGTCTGTGAAGCTGTACAGACGTAACCACATTAACACCGCTGCACATCCAGTGAGTGTAACTGGCCCATGCGGGCCTGTGTGCCAGATATAATATGGACAGGCTCCTCAGACGCCGGATCCGAGTAAATCTGACTGCGGATCAATACGATGGAGTGTGCCTCACCTCCCAGGGGTTAGCAGTGTTTTCTTGTGACATGAATTATAAACAACAAGTCAACATACAGTTGCCTGACAAAGCCTGCACACGGTTATAAAGCAAGAGAGATTCAGGGATGTAGGAGAGAGCAAATCAATACCCAGCCTTGATCATTTGCTATATTGCACCATTAACATTCCTTATGTATCCTCTTACATCTGGGCCTCCCCCTCTCCTTGTCCACACACACGGTTTCACACGTACACATCCCCCTGTCTTACTCCTGTCTGGCAAAACAAAATCCCAATTCTCAGCTTCCAGAACTGCATCTCATATGTGAGCGTACTTTTAATTTAACAGATGCAAACGCCCTCAAAAAACAACAAGAATGTGCTTTTGACTAAAAGCAGTTTAAAATTAACATGCAAACTGATGAGGGCTCGCAGGCAAGTGTGCATGTCTGGAAGGGAGTGCAAAGAGAGGTGCACAGAGGCAAGACCTCCACCCAAACACTATTAAAGTGGATCGTGAGTAAAAATAATTAGAGGTAAGTTTGGAAGTCACTTCTGAGCCTGCCTGCTTTACTGACAAACAGTGGCTAATATGAAGCAGATGCTGACATGGGAGATTTGTAAGCAGGAAGAGGGAAAACATGCAGGAAGAATTGCAGTTCTAATCCAGTGACAAACAGCTGAGGGGGGAAAACACAGGACTAGAGCTTTGACCTAGTTCCCAACTTATTGTTGAGGATGTATTGGCCAGCAGTCAAAAGTGAAACATTTAAAAAGACTTACAAGTGAGTTGCTTTGCGAAAGTTTGCAGATAAAATGTCAGAGAGGTGCATAATGATTTAATAATGTAATAGATTTAATGAAAGAAATCAAAATCATCTGAAGGTTCAAGCATCATAACCAAAACTACACAATACAAGGCTGAACCTCTCGGGGATATTAAAGCCAACATCACTGGAGAAGTTACCATAGAGACACGTTAAAGTCTCTGCGGGTACATTATTAGTTTTTATTTAGAGTCGGGTAAAGTGGTTTGGAAATGCTGCAATTAGAAGTTTAATTTGAAGACGTGAGCGCAGCAGCAGCACAGCTCTCCTGTGCAATTTAATTAAGTTTTTTTTTTTTTTGTGCGGAGCAAAGCAGGCTACACTCTCGCATTCAGAGCAAGATTAAAAGTCTACCAGATATTTTGGTTTGTAGAGGGAGTGAGATCAGTCGAAGTTGTAAACAGAGCATTTCTCTTCAGTGTGTGCGTGTGTGTGTTTGTGTGTGTGTTTGAGACGGCTGCGATAAGAGAATCGGAGAATCAGAGTCTACCTGGGATGTGTCCAGGAAAACGCTCTTTCTGAACTTCCCCCGCCGTATCTCCATTTCAAGGGCAGAGCCGCGGGCAACGGTGGCTCTCGCTGTTTGATTTCGGCAAAACATCGTTTCTGCTTTCTGGCAACTTCAGTCAGGGCAAGCCCCGTGTGGAGCGTTTTAGTTCAACTTGAATGGAGCGCAAAGCGTAAGGAACCGCTCCGAAAACTCCCGAACAACCAAAGCGCACAAGAACCCGGTTGGCATAAAAAACAAAAAAGCCCACAAAAATTTAGGCAACCACCCCAAAACACCGGCGCTCCTTCTGATGTGGGAGGCTGAAGCAGGTCCTCTGGCAGGAAAAGAGCGACTGAAGGGTCTTCCTTGTCAGCAGTTTCCCAGTTTTCTCAGCACTGTCCCGTGTGCGTCCAGCAGTGACACAGTGACACCCCATGTGGTACAGCTGAGACCTAACTTTGCCCTGCTCTTATTCCAGAGACCTCTACTGGTGATGAATGGCAGAGACTCACTATTGCACTCCGAAAGCCCTGTTGCAGGCCCCCTTTTTTTCTTTTTGTTTGTTTGTTTGTTTCTTTCTTTCTTTCTTTCTTTCTTTCTTTTTTACTGAAGCAATGGCTTGGAAACTATATAACAACACAAACTATTCAAGCATTAAGGTGTAGCATGCACCATAAAATAAATTACATATAAGCAAATAAATAAATAAGAAGGGAAAAAGTCCAATTACTCTTTATTTTGAGAGCTTTGTCTGCTTTTCCAGTGTTTCCTAGGCACTGTTGTCAAAGTGCAGCACATTACTATTGTTAATCCCATTTGCATATATATTTTACTAAGCTAAAGTTCCTCTGATGTATTTAATGGTCGTGTTCACATCACTGTGATGACAATGGAAATCGGGTTTTATCGGCAGCTTTAGTTGGCAGCTGAAGGCTTTCGTAGCCACTCATAAAAGGAGGCTATAAGGATCTTTTTAAACATAATGTTTATAACAGTCATTATGTGCTCCTCTGGAATTCTCCTTTCCCTAATATCAATAATGTAGCCTCTTTACGGGGCTGTAAAGATGGGGGTATGGACTTTACTTTCATGGTAAGAAGTTTTATTTATGAGCATCTGCAACAGAGCATGACGACCCAGCGAGAACGTGAATCATAATTTGTGACTTTGCTGGAGCTTCTGGGTCAGAAGGTAATCGAGGCTCTTTCTCACTGACACCGAGGTCACGTCCACGAAAAGAGACAGAGGCCTTCATCCAGTTCAAAAGCATAAGGAAATAAATCAGATGCGCATCCCTTGGAGTTACTGTATGAACCGGTTGCCTTTGTTGCAGGTCATCAGCACAAATGTCTGATACTTTGCACGTCTTGTCTGAATGCTTCAAATTCAAAACCCTTTTCTTGTTCTGCTTTCTTTGATAAATCGAGCAATTCACTTCTGATATTTCAACTATTCAAGGCAAAAGAGAAGTCTGGGCTTTGTCAGTTATCCATTAACTGCAGTCCCATATTTCAAATACCCCTTTAAGCAAAAAAGATACTCAAAAGTTAAAAAGCCTTAGACTGAAAATCAGTTCAGCAAAATAAAGTCTTAGACAGGAAATCAGTGTGAGTCAATGCTGGCTGTAATTATCTTATTATTTGCAGCATAACTGCTTTCATTTATAATATGTAATTATCTTGGTATCATACATTGCTGTTTTTATTTTTTTATTATTATTTGTTTTGTTGACTTCTGTCTGAATCATAAACAGTTGTTTGTCTGCCAATAGTTAAATATAAATTTTGTGATTGTTTGCAGCCACTTTTTTTCTATGTTTGTATGTAAATAGCGCTGCTTTTCAAATTCTTTGTCCCAGCCGCTTTACTCAGGTTGGTACGCAGCCTTCACCGACACTTTAAATCTGTGATTTGGCACAAAGAGCTGAGTCTTACCAGTTCTGCTTAATAGTGCAAATTTATAGTTCACTGTGTCAACAAACATTTTGTTGCGTTTGGTGTTAATGGTGTTTGTGCCACAATTTTCAAGATGTAATGTTGACTGCAGTGAATTTTTGGTACTCTATCTTTGTGTAAAAAGGAAAAGGAGTTAGCACAGCTCCTGTTTCTCTAAAAATCCCCCAAAGTCTCTTATCTAAAAGCAGGTTGTTTGTTGATGTTGGGAGCTTGGGTAAATAGCTAAAGGCACTGTAACTCATGCAGCAATGCGATCTCACTTGGATGTCTGTCTGTTTCCTAGAAGGATCTATGTGAAATGCAGATTATGTTTACATGCCTCATGTAGTTCTGGTCAGTAGGGGGTAGACAGTCACAGAGGGGAGTGGTGCTTTCCCAAGCAAGGTCTGACCCCCTTTCAACTCCTCACTGGGCTCCACTGAGCCCTTTGGGCAGCTCAGTTTGCTGCAGAGTCAGGCAAGCAATGGGCTTATGTGCAAGCCTCGCCGTGGCAGATTTTAGACCCATCTGTGGGGAAAAGATATGTCTGGTTTATCACCCCTCATTTATAGTGCATATTCTATTTGTAAATCCCACAAACTACATTTTCTCCTGTTACCATCCCTCTTTCTTCTCCTGTTTTCACTCTTTTGCCCCCGCACATGCACACAAAACAGCAAAAAAAAAAAAAAAAAAAAAAAAAAAACACCACAAAAACAAAAAAAAAAAAACCCACCCACTG
>VUQG01002429.1:1226-22795 GCA_015106755.1 Etia nguti
CCCCCCGATCCCCCCCCCCCCCCCCCCCCCCCCCCCCCCACAAGGTCTTGCATCCACTTCTTCACTATTTGAGTCCGACCCTCCCCCACTCCTTAGCCGTTAGCCTTGACTCAGGCTTATTACCCTCTCTCAGCTGCTCGGCTGAACAGTGGCTGTTGATTAGTGGTTGAGATGGAGAAGGAAGCCTTCAGAGTATTTATAGAGACTCACTCATTTACCAGAACAATAACAACCCTCCCCCACAGCAAGTGAAAGAGAGACTGAGAGACAGGGAGAGAGAAACTGACAAACTGATTTTTGGTTTCACATCTCATGGGAAATAAACATAATAGGACGCACTTTGTCCCACTGAATGAAGTGGCTGTGCATTAATGTTATAGTGTTGCGGCCCAAGGTATCTATGCCTTGAAACTGTAAGCTAACTGTAGACGGAAATTGGATAATAGAGTGTACACTTCATAGATTATTAATGGCTTTACTCTGAATCTAGAGCAAAAGCTTCTGGGGTGTTTTAAAAGTATAATATCCATTTACATTTTATGTCTTTGGCAATTATGTTAGTCCACATGCTCTTCAGTGTGCACAACTGTAAATGCTGAAGTCCATATATACAATGTCCTTAAACACTTAAGATAATTGTTTCAATTAAATTTTTAGAACACATAAAGTGAATACCTGTTTTATGTCATGGTTGGGCGGTTACAAGACTGTGTACTGTATGAAAAGAAGGGTTCCTAAGAAATGTAATGGTGCAAATGAAACACATTTATTTAAAGGATGTGAGAGCATTTCCTGATTAGTCAGTCACATACAGTAGTGTTATGTAAACTACTGATACAAGCCTCTATACAACGCTTAGACAGCCAGTCAATCCTGGCAGAGACACTGCAGGGAGGATTAGTCAGGTAGGCAGGATTGACTCAGCTGGTTTCAGATCTGAAGCTATTACTTGATGGTGACAGAGATTAAAGATGACTTAGGTGAGTGGTTCAGCATCCACTGGCAGATGACTACTGCAGCTTGACGAGAAGGCTCTTCTAGTTCTTCATAAGCCATTACAAGTTACTTATTTAAGCCAGCAAAACCAAAGACATGTAGCTTCTTCAGAGTCTGTTTCTTTAGTCACTTGTCTGCATTCAAAATGAGTAATATTATGGTTTACTCAGAGGGTGTGGTGTAAAGCATTGCAAGTATACAGTTCTACATTTATCAGGTTTACTATTCAAAATTGAGATACTGCACGCAAACTGTGCAGTCTGCATGCAGTGCTCACATTCAGCTGACAAAGATGAAGAACATGTACCGTATCTTTGTATCTGTCTGGATTTCCAGACAACCAGAAAATAACCAATCAAATGAGTGGGACATTGTTTGGGGTTAAAGCAATGGCAAGGCTCGTGGCAATGGCAAAACCTATTTAGAGACTCTTGCCTAACAAAAGGATATGCTGACTCACTGTCAAAGGAATATCTTGTCCCATCATTTCCTTGTTCACAGCTTGTTGGTGTGGTTTCTTTTTCTACAGAGAGCCTTTAGAACCAAAGATAAAGTTGGTACTCAGTGCAGCACTTAGCAGGAAATTCCTCTGTGTAGCTTTCTCTTCAATCGACTCTAGCGGGTCCCACTGCTTCAAAGAGGGTTGGAGCAAAGGCACCCATGGAGGTTCAGGAGGAATGAACACTGGCTTCTGCAGTTCCCTTGAAGACAGGGAGGGCACGGATATGGCAGCTTTTCTCTGATCTTGCTGGCCAGCTTCATAACAGCTACAAAGTTTGCTTGAATTGGTGCAGTCACGTGAGCCAGTGGAAATTACATGCAGAGTGCCTAGGCAGATGATGCCTAGAAATAGAGCAGAGTCTCTTGGAAGACATAACATTGCCAGCTTTCCTAAGACGATAAAGTACCAGCTTTGTGCCACTCAAAAATATGTGACTTTCACATGTTCCTTACGACTTCATCGAGACTTGACAGGACATTTTGAGAAACAGCTGTTTTCTTTTCTCTCTCAAGCTGCATCATGGATTGTTTCACAATTTAACGCTTAGAATTCTTCAACGATGAAACATGTTGCCTATTTTTATAACTGATTATGCACAAGCACTGAATGACAGGACGGTTCTCGTTTAATTACTATGCTCACAAGCAATGCAATACAATGGATGCCCATATTTTCATCAGTACATGCAGAAAGACCGTTTGAAATGCATAGGGAGAATATTTAACTCATATGATTACACCAATATCTTTTTGTGTGGGGGTTTGCTTTCTTTCTTTTTTTTCTGTCTTATTTTTATCTAAACAAGAAGAAAAAGTTGAAAAGATAAATGCCATCAACGGTGGTAAGGATGAGGAATATAACAAATGGAATTTGGGTTAAGCGAAGCAGTGAAGTGACGTTAAGTGAACAGTGACATTTTCATGATTTTGCTTCTGTACACCACTTCAGTTAGAGGCGTTTAACACAAAATATGACACTGACAATTTAGAAATTACAGACTTTTTTTGTTGCTTGGTAGCTGTATGGATGATGTCAAATAAAAAAAAAAAAATTGATTTATCAGAGAGATGGCAGAAACTTGGACAAAGCACCTTTGAAGCATCTAGCTAAGTCAAGTAAACTCTTGAGGAGGTGGACATGTCGTTGAAGAAATTCCTTCATAAATGTAATCACAAAGATGCAAACCACCAGTAACAATGAGTGAGATTTCACTAGAAAACCATACCAGCATTGGACAAATTAAGCTGAGATTAACTGGTACCAGACTGGAAGAGAGTAGAGAGAAACAGAAAGAGCTCATGTGTACCACATCATCTGGCATGAGTAACTACCTGCCAATAGAAGTGAGTCACTGTTTATTGATGAAGTGATAGCTGAAAGAAGCAGCAGGATAAATTATGAAGCACACGGGGCTATATTTCTGCTCAGATTCAGTCAATGACCTACAACATATAGCAAAAGCATCCCAAAAGCTTCCTAAGGCAAAGAAAATGAATGCTACAGTTCCTCAGCCCAACTGGACTTGCTTTTCAATTGCTAAAGCCAAAGTAAAGGCAGAAAACCCCACAAATAAGCAGAAGCTAGATAAGAATATCAATAGAAGAAACTAGCATTTATTAATGTCCATGGGTTCCAAATTTCAGGCCATCACTTACTGCAGAGCATTTGTATCCATGTATTATGCTATTTTTATATCTTGATATATTGCTTTTTTGGCCAGGAAAACAGAGTAACTATGTAAAAATGCCTGAGATTCCAAAATTGGTTAGTGCAATATTTCTGAATGTCTACATTTCACTTTTTGAATGCCTCATTTCAGATCCACTACGGTGGTGCACAGAGGTAACATTATGAAAATTGTCTTATTGTCCAAATGGATTCCACCTTACCTCATGAAATACAGTGCGCAAAGCAAACATTCAGTTTATTTCACTGCTTCAGACACAGCTAGCCTGTAGACAGTCTATGCAATGGGACTCAACAAAGGTAAGGGTCAACTGCTACAACAAAGCTTGTGTAGGTCAGGCAGAGCTGTGGACAGTCTTCTGACACATTGAGTCAATGAGGAATGTTGAGGCCATTTGTGGGGGAGCTTATCAAAGCTTGAAGAAGCACATTCTGATTTGTTGAGAATAGACAAATACAACGATTTCTGTAGAAATATGACTAATTCTCTAACCTGTTTGAGGGTGGAAACTGTATGTGATCATTTTATCCTGTAACTGCAGCATTTATAATACATATTTTAGTGTGGGACAGGGGTGTGTCTAACTTACAGCCTATTGCTCATACAAACAAAGTCACGTTAACCCTCTCACTTCCTGTTTCTCACTGAAAGGCAGTCACAGATTCACGCTCGCACGTAAGCATAAAAATAAAAAAAGTGGCTTAAGGTAAGGTGTGTCACAGTTCCCTCCCCAAAATCATGAACCAATGATTAAGATGTACATAAATAAACACACTCAGTACGCAGGAAAAACAGTGTGGAAGGGGCACAATACAAGTAGATCCTCAACATTTTTACAATAATGCAAGCAGCAATCACATAATTACAATGTGTATATCTTCCATTGCAATCCTGGTTGATTGGGATTTCATGCAAATATCTTGAATTTTAAACAGAGGCAGTGATGTGATTGCTGAACTGCAGAGAGTCTGCACACATTGTCTGTGCTCTCTAATACAATTACATCATACTTTCTCTGGGAAAAATCACAATAGAAACTTGATTCTTGTGTTGATTCTATACTTTACTCAGAGTGGCTGACTGGGCGAGTGAGTTTAACAGAAAGCGCTCACACCTGGGAGTGGTTCATTTACATTAGCTTAAAGTTGCTGGACAATGTCAAACAATGACAAATGCCTTGCCAATGGTTGGCCATTTATAGATGAATTCCCTGGACAATGGGTTGGTTCGCCCTCCCAAAGTGGCTGCATTCAAATGTAATTGCAGGAAAGAGGTCGTCGTCCTGGAGTGGGCAATCAAGAGATGTGTGCATCTGAAGAGTGGATGCACATGCACCCAGACACAAACAGGCAGAAATTCCCACACGTGCAGTGCATCCAGCAGTAGTTACATTGCCGCTACAGCCTGAGAATAGCACACAGACTACATTCCTCCACCCTCCCTCTATTGCCTCACTGAAGCCAACACACAGCAGACTATGGGTCACATGGACCAACAGAGATCTCAGTGATCTTGGAGATGAAGTGTACGTGCAGAAAAGCTGAGTGCATAGTTTTTCCACACCAATGCTGTGATGTCTGACATACTGCCTTGTTGTGTCCATGTTTATGTATTTATGCATAAAAACAGACAAAATCTATCTATCTATCTATCTATCTATCTATCTCTTGTCACTCTAGTATTTTATTCGCCTTTTTCAAACACAGCAAGAAATTTAGGCCTGCTTTGATGACAAATAAGATGTCTTTCAAAAAGAAACTGTGGGGAGGAGGATATTTAAATTGGCTACTGTGTCACAACTCTCCAACTGCCCCCTTTTTTTCTACGCCCATGCACAATTATATTAAGTAGGGCCAATAGGAACAAAGAAGAGGCAGGACCGAGGCTCCACCTCTCCCCGACTGCCTTCCTCTGAGCTTTTTAGATGTACATAATCCCTGAGTTGACCCAGAAAATAGGCAGTCGTTTCAAGATCTGATGCGGCAGTCTTTGTGCACACCGTCCCCGCTTGAGCATGAAGCGTAACCCTGTGGAATAACGCTGTAATTCAGAGGAGCTTTGCTTACAAGAGGAAAACTGTTCAAAAAGCCGGAGCTGAAGAAAAGTCGCGCAACTTTGTGGAAACGTAGTGGATGCGGGTAAGTGATTTTTCATCGGATTTATTTGTTGGGGAAATTGGGGTTTTAGTCTGTGGTGGTCTTGGGGGCTGCTGCTGCTGCTGCTCCATTGTTTGCATTCCCTTGTTTCAAAGTCGAGATTACGAAAATGGATAACACTAGGCTAGAGTGTGGAGGATATTATCAGATACTAACATTTAAACAAACGAATCGCCGTAATTGGTGGAAATCGGGAGCCTCTGTTTAATTTTGTACCTTGTTAGAATTGTGGTGATTCAGCTGTTGGGGAGATGTTGCATGATGTCAGTGTTCTTTGTTGCAACCTTACGTGCGTAAAATGTAACAGATTTTTCTGCCTCAGCTGTCATGCAACATATATAGGATTTTAAGCTGTGCATTATGCGATGCACGCATTTTGCCGATCCCGTCATGGATGAATTATCTGGCTTTAAAATGTACCCAAACAGTGTACGTTAACCTGTAATTTCAACCTGGGCGTTCATTCCTTGGCACAAAGAGAGAGGAGGTTTTAGAAAGACTAAACACACCAGTATTTCTCTCAGTATTGGCCAGTGGGCAAAACAACCTTGCAGATTTTTTTATTTTTTATTTATTTATTTATTCCACCGGAATCGATTTCGGTGGTTTAACTTGAGGTGGAATCGTGACATTGTAAGGAAGCGTGTATCTTTGTTTCTTTTCAATGAAGGTAAAGAGCGTGATGACTGTAAAAGAAGTCAGTATTTGTATAGAGACTCCGGTTTGGACTACACAGCCAAGTAAAACCTAAAACATGGTGACATTATTACCGTTGTTGTCTTAACCAGTTTGATACTGGTTTAAATGGGTGGCTAACTTTGCACATTCCATATTGCTTGGTGTTCTCCTAAATTTTCTTAGTGCTTTGAAACACCTTGCCCTTACTAACAGTGTCTCCTCTCTGTCCATAGACAGGAGGCATGGCAGATCATCTGATGATGCCCATGAATCACAACTCAGCGGGTGCCAGTCTCCACGGTTACAGGATGGGTATGAATAGCGGCCTGCAGGCAGGTCCCCAGCAGCATGCCAACCAGCAGGGCATGAGGGTGCTGCCCAGTGGCCAGATGATGCACTATGGTGGCACTCAGGCCAACATGGAGACCGCCATGAGGCAGCGACAGGGCATGGTGGCTGGACCCATGAATGGACAGCTGAACGGGGCTCAGATGGGTCACCACCAGATGACCTCTGGTCACATGATGTATAATGGCCAGCCCCAGCAGCAGCAACAACATCATCCACAACAGCAGCACCACATGCATCCGCAACAGCACCAACAGCACCAACAGCAGGCCCAGCACATGCAGCAGCAACAGCAACAACAGTTCATGAATGGAGGATTAACATCTCAGCAGCTAATGGCCAGCATGCAGCTGCAGAAACTCAACACCCAGTACCATGGACACCCGCTGGGTCCTATGGGTGGGAACCACATGGGGCCCACGGCCCAGTACCGCATGAACCCAGCTCAGCTGGCTAACATGCAGCACATGGCTAGCCCGGCACTAGCCTTGAATGGCATGGATGCGGATATGATTGACGAAGACGTCCTGACTTCACTAGTCATGGAGCTGGGCTTGGACCGAGTCCAGGAGCTGCCAGAACTCTTCCTGGGTCAGAATGAATTTGATTTCATCTCAGACTTTGTCAGCAAACAGCAGCCCAGCACTGTTAGTTGCTGAGAGGACCTTATTTGCAGCGGGGCAAAAATGGAGACAGAAGAGTGAGAATTGTTCAGAATAGACGAAGAGCGTTCATCTCCTCACTTTTTATTTTGTGAGCACCTCTCCGTACGACTATACCACGATGCTGTGCAGGGTGCACAAAGGAGAACTCTGGGTATTCAGAGTGAATGCACAGGGCATGCGCCTTGTGCACTTGTGGCCAGAGGGTGGATGGCTTTGAGGCCCACTTCCCACTTCTCCTATTTCCTGGACATGAATGTAATAAAGAAATGCTGAAGTTCTTACAAGCCACTCTGAACAATGCTATGACACTATGTAGCCTCCCAAGTCTGGACTCCAAGGCAGTTTACCAGTTAAAAAGTGTATTTATTTATTCCTATCTGAGAAACCTGATATAAATAATAACCAGCTTCTCCATTTTGGGATTGAAGTGGTTTTAATCTTTTTCTGAACGTAGGTTGGGGGCGGAAAATAAAATTAAAGTTTTCCGCTATTTTTTTTTTTTCCCCAACTCTATTTGGCATAGTTTTGAAATGAGCTCCGATGCCAGTGTCATCTAAAAGAGCATGGGGTTTTTTTTAATTTTTTTTTTTATTATTACAGAAGTAAAATGTTGTTTCATTACAATGGGAGTTTCATCCAGACTTTTAAAATGGTTCACTTTTCATGAAGTGCTGCCTTTTTAGATGTGATGTTCTGAGAAATCTACTGCTTGTACTGTATGAAGCTGTATAACTCCAACATGTCCACACTGTTGTGTTCTATTGGAGATGTAGAACCGCCTTAATCACGCAGATTCTTATTTATTGGTTGTTTATATTGTCCCCTTTTTGTGGTCAAGATGGGGGGTGGGATGGTCTTTGTGAAAGGGGTTTCGAGGATCAATAAAAATGGCCTGGATAGATGTGTGGCCTGCTTTTCCATTCATTGCATAGCTCTTCCCTCAGGCAGCTAAGTGCTTAGGTTAACCTTTGGGTGAGGGGAAACCTCAGTTTTCTTTCAAATCTGAGAAGGAAGGTTTAAACAACTACAGTATTTGTGCAGTTTGAGATGGATATCTAGTCCTGGCTTTAAAGTTTAATTTACCTTTTCATAGCTAAAACTAAGTTTCACTGTTTAGAACATGATTGACATATGGTGATAATTGCAGTTTTCTGCTGCCTACCATGTATTATTCTAATGTACATTTAAATGACTAATGATATTCAGCATTTTTTTCCCCTCGGCGATTCGGTAAAATAATTTAGATGACATTGAAGGTGTTTTACAACATTCAGTCATAGGGTGGTGTGCATTCAGCTTACAATACTGAATCCATGTGTTTTAACTGACTTTATGTGCATAAACTGTAATTCAGAAACAGTGCCATTCATAGAGGGTGGTCAAAGAAACTGACAATTGACTGTAAACAGTAACCAACAGATTCAAAACAGCCCCTCTCTTAGTCGGTGCCACTGCCTGTTGGAGGAGTAAAACAATTTTCCTAATATAATTGCATTCATTATAAAAATGAGGGTAAAGAGATTCTCTGCGGTGTCTGAGTTTGTTGAATTGTTTTGTGCCTCCGGGCTATGAAAATGCTTGATTGAGGTCATGTTGGGAATGTCATCACCACAGTTAGCTCTTCACATTGTCAACAAAGGCATCTTTAGTGGCATCATCAGTAACAAGGGGTGGAAATGAGAGCATGGTTGCAAAAATAGTGTTAGCTGATTGCTCAATTTTGAAGTCAGTGCAGCTCTTCAAACAGTCACCTCTGTTCAGTTGTCCAATTGTGTTAAAGGCCAACAAGCTCAATTTGAAGCATGGTATAATGGATGGGCCAAGCTGAAATATCTTGGCCTAAATGCAGGGCATGTTTTAAATAACAAAGACTTGCTTAAGGGTGCATGTGTGTATGTGTAGATTTTCTTGGCTTGACACTAACATGAGAACAGCTCATAAGTAGGCCAACAGCCTTGGCACAGTGCTTAGTAACGGTTGCAGGTCCTTTTGCCCAGTGCCAATCTGGTGAGATGGTCTTCTGGTGTGTGTGGCACATGGGGCATGTTGGCACACTGTCAGAACTCAGAACTGTCTCCTCTTATATCTCATAATTGTATGTTGCACTGTGAGCTTCTTGTTCAGCCCCAATTAAATGCAGAGGTTTTTTTTTCTTGATTGCAACTCCATAGACGAGTGGCTAACTACGCAAAACAGCCCTGTTTGCTCTCTGAATCCCTTGTTATGACTGCCGCCTGCCTCACGGAGGCCAGTCTAGACGCAGGCTAAGCAGGGTGGGACACACGGAGACGTTTACTGTTAACTTCTGTTTTTCTTGCTCTCTCGTTTTCAGCCCACCCACAGCAACTGCTTCAGCACAACACAGTCTTCCTGTGGCAGCTTGCTGTTTTCTCAATATAAGTCACAGACCAAAAGCCACATTCTAAGACGTGCAGACAGGCAAATTGAAAGAGACAAAAGATAAGAAGAGAGAGAGAAATTGTAAGGATCTCTTGAGTTTACAATTAGAAATTAGGTGGAGGGATTTTTTTTTTTGTTTAGTTTTTTTTGCTTTTGCTTTCGGGGATTTCTTAGCTGGATTTTCCCACATAACTTTTGTGATTCCAATTAAAAGGAATAAACTAAAAAAAACACACATCACAGAAGGCATGCTAAATGCAAAAGAGTTTACGTTCCTCTCTTCAGACCTCCATGTCTGCTTTAAGTACTGTCTAGTTTTCTCTTTCCAGGCTATGGTCCAGCTGGTGCCATTGCCTAAGCTCATGTTAATCTTTGGCCCTAGTGCCAGTGACGGATAGGTGGTCATTTGCTGTTGTCACGCATGGCCAGGTCTTCACGTGCACGTCATCCGCACACAACCTGATCAAACAGGCTAACAGGGCTACCTACGTATCAGTGTGGAGCCATGGGAAGATAAAGGTTTTATGTCTCATCTCTGGTCATTGTGATCCTTACAACATCATCTGTGTTGTTAGATTATGTTGGAGTACCTGTGCAAATACGGGTAGTGACAAACATTCATAAAATGTAAAAGCAGTGGCAATGGCAAAGCATTTTTCCTCTTCAGTTTTACTTTGAAATAAAAAGTCGAGTTGAGTTATTGTTCCCACCAGTGCGAAAAATGTGAAGAAATGGGTGAAATGCACAATGAGAGAAATAAAACAGGATATTAACTTGAGATTCCCAGATGAAAGGACGAGTTATTTATAATCACTAAGAAGACTGGTTCTGTCTCTCTGAATACTGTGTGATGGTGGCGCATGCTTGAACTTGCCTGCTTTAACGAGAGAGTTTGGTGGTGTTTGGCATGCTTTGTGTTAACCTTGTGTCTGTGTGCTGGCAGAGGGTAAATAAACAATGGCTCCCTTAGGGCAGGTTTCATACAGTGGCCATGTTGCTCAAGCCAAAGTTCCTGATTTTCTAGCTGAACGGTCACCTTGTGTCGCCACTTGACACGAAGTCTCATTGTGCACTGTTCTTCCCTGTACTTCCCTTGGTACAGCCAAAATACCATAGATACTGCAACGCAAAAGGCCGTCTTTGGATAGCTGCTAGTTGTTGCACAATAAAGAAGCAACAAAACCGTTTTCCACATGAGGAGGAAAATCACATTGTCACACTGTGTTTTCTGGACACAACAGTCTAGCCAATCAGCTTTCTACATGACTCATACTGACAAAACTTTTAAAAGAACAGATGGGTAATACATTTAAGCAAAAAACGTAACATAAATTGTCTTAGTAAGGCGTTGATTCAGTATGTGACACCGATCGTACAAGTCTCTGAAACTTCACTGGCGTAATGCTGTCCCATTTGTAATTTTGATGATGTTGAAGAGCTGCTTCTAACATGTCAGTCCAGCATCTCTCATAGGCGTTTAATTGAGTTGAGATGCGCTGGCTGCGAAGGCCACAGTGTACAATTTGCAGTGACCTGTCTTTCTAAGTGAAAAAGTAAATTCAAACCGTGCTTCAGAAAAAGAGCCATCGGACCCCCTCACTGTAGGAGTTGATAAATTAGGCTTTAATTTGCCATCTATATGTACCTTTGTACCCTGTGCATACATCCTTCAGAGGTAAATATCTAATTCTGGCATGTTGGGGCAGGTGAGACAGATGTTGCCTAGTGACTAGCAACTCCTCCTCCGACCCCCACCTCCCCAAATCTGGGGTTGAATGGCTTGCCAGCCCTTTGAAGTCAAAGGAGGGGGTGTAAATAATTTATTTTCCTGCGCGCAGCTGACACTTCTCAGCCAAGCCGACTCAAACACATCAAGGTGTCCCAACAATGTCTAAAGGTGGTAAATATTTAGGGGTTGTGTGATTTACACAGTTGACCCAAACTGAGCAGAGTTGCTATTTCACAATATTGTTAGAAAGTTAGCTCATGTGTCAGTGTGCATAAAGCAAAGCAGAACTTGAAAATTTTATGCACTCCATTGTTCATTTTTTTTGTTTGTTTGTCTGGTAACTGCATAGATTAGAAGTTAGTCAGCTATATGTTTCAAACTCATGTTTTGAAGGTTAACATGACAAATAGACTAAGAAGTACTAACATTTAGAAGGCGCTGAAAGAGCACAGGGACACTTATGTAGTGTCATCTGAAACAAACACTTTATGAGACTGTTAGATATATTGTACAGTGAGCTCTAACAATAGGGACGTAGCTTCAACATTTTAAGGTACTATTTATTTATGAAGCTTCATCAGTGGGTTATATAGTAAGGATGTTTTGTTCACCTCCTGTACTTGCAATGTTATTTGACCAGTTTAGTGTCAACTGGGAAATTATTTGGGCCAGCCCAGGAGGGTTAAAGATTCATAGGATAGAATGAGTGAAAGAGAGGGAAGCAGTCTAGTTCTGTACACAGTGTCTTTGTGAACAGGGCTATAAGCCTGTGTGCTAATCTGTTGACAGTGGCAAGCACATGCTACCAAAGGCCGAGTAACAAGCCATAGGCTGTGGGTGGAATTACTACAACAGAACAGTTGTTGTCCAGTCATTCATGTGTTATCCAGCTTGGGGAAATCCTCTGATAAAGTGTTAATTACACTGAATTTTCACCTAGGCGAATGCTGTATCGATGCTGTTCTGCATTTTTGTGTGTTTATGTGTGATCTGTGCTTTCTTTGCGCTCATCAGTAAGGTGATAAACAGATTTTGCCTTTGGATCTTCACCATCACAGGGTTCAGGGTGTATTATCAGAGAAGAAAGTCAGCGACCTTGAAGCCACCCCCACCGCCACCCGTACATAGACATGGATGGCAGAAAATGAAAAAAGGATATATTTTGGAAATATTTCCTTTGAGTCTGAGGTGTGAACCCATTTTCTTCGCTATCCATTATAAGCTTGTTATATAATCCACAAGAAATGTTGTTGTAAGACTGACCAGTCAAACATGGAAGTGTCTAATATTGCAGAATTTCCACATTGTTGTGTGGAACTGAGGTGTTATATCCAGAGGTTAAAAGAATCAAAGAAATACAAGTACATTCTTCTAGAACTGAGGTCTTAGGGCTTTGAAGGCACAGCAGGACCCTCACCCTCACTGAAAGCACCTCAACTGACTGCCTTAATGCATGCTGGGAATTCTTCTATCAGCTGGAGAGAAGGTAGTGGACTGAGCACCTTATGTTTGTTTTCTCTCCAGCTGTGCCCACACTTTGTTGCAAAGAGCAGCATGCCAAGCTTGTTCGATAGAAAATTTGGCATGTCTGTGCCATAACATGACACTCAAAGCAAAAATCGGAGTAAGCGTTTTTTTTGTTCTCACAGTTATGACTGATCTGCAAGCCCACAAAACTTCCTTTCACGCATACCGAAACTCTCTCACTGCTCAATGGCGTATGACTGGTAGCAATGACAGTAGAGTACTGAGGAGCTCAGCACGGCATTATTGGTAAACATCAACTGCAGGGTTTCCCCAAATACCACTATAAGTCATACTGAAGAGGCAGCCACTGATGTTGGTTATTCACTGTGATATTAAAGGTCTTCTGCCTGCTGCCCTAACAGAAAAACAACAATGGCACCTGAAAAAAAAATCCCAAAGCAGTGTTAAGAAGTAAAGTGAAAACTGACTTCACAGCCTTCGTAAACACACACAGCACACGGAGCTGTTATTTCTATAAATAGCGCTGGCTTCACGCACAACATATTGGCTAGTATAGCACACAAGCTCTGAGCCTGTCACATGTGCCTGAGCATAACACACAAACAGCACAGACTCCGTGTGTCATATGCTTGCATGCACATGGAAATATATTTTATCCTTCTTCATGCCACTTACCGGGGTGGGTTTGGTCACTGTTTTCAGTCTAATGTGATTTGCTTTCTCGCCTCTACTGTGCAGGATGTGGTTAGACTTTTCTGTGTTGTGCTGTGTTGCTTTGGTAGAAGTAATTTTGTGCCCACGTGCCTATTTATCCAGTCAGTCTGACAGGAACAGTGACAGCAAAATTACCAGAAACAGAATGAACAATAGGTTGAAAAAAATGGATAGATGGATGGATTGATGGATGGTCTTTAAGGTCACCTTTCACTAAAAAAATGTGTTTTGGTTAATGTTACTGATGTTTGACTTAAATTGTGCAGAATGATTTGCAGTCACAGGACAAAATAAAATATGCGCACCACCGTTTTCAGCATATTTAAACAAGTAAACAGTCGTGCCTGCAAAAAAATCATCAAAGAAAAAACTCACAAGCAAAAAATAAGTACACATATTTTTTACACTTTCAAATCGCTAAATCGTAAATTGGAAGCTCCCGATTGACTCCCAATGACTATATCCTCCTTTGGGGTCGACAGGTGGAAGCTATCTTACTTAAACCCTTTGACATGGAGCGTCTGGTGTTTTCTCAGCTATTGAAGGGTGCGCTGTCATGCCAAGATCTAAAGAGCTCTCTGGGACCTTCAGAAAAATGGTTATGGATGTGTGTAACTCCTGTAAGGGATTTGAAAAGATCTCCACATTTTTGTGAAATAAGTAATTTCTCTGAAATGAACATCTTCTCCAAATAGATCTCAAACAACTGGCAGAGAATTTGATGTTAAAAGAAGTTTCCAAGAACCAGGCCACAAGATCTTCATTTGCAACTGTAGATGTCCATGCATGTACTATCATAAATACATGAACACATTTAAGCAGCATGGAAGGCAAACTAAGGAGAAAAAAAACCCCTTTGCTTTCCAAAAAGAACCGTATAACAAAGCCATGGTTTGCCAGTGAACATACTGGCAAAAACCAGGCCTATTGGAATAATGTGCTCTGGACAGTCTAATCAAAAGATTTAGCTGTTTGGCCGCAGTAAAGGACATGTTTGGCAATGACCAAAGACAGCTTCTTTGGAAGAAGCTCCTCATGCCAACTGTGAAACGTGGTGATTGAAAAGTTATGATTTTGGTTTACTCCACAGTCTCTAATACTCGGCAGCTTGCAGTCATTGATTCAACTATGAAATTTGCATCATATCAAAGAGTGAGGCCATCTGTCCCAAAGTTTAAGTTGGAAGTGGACCTTACAACAAGATAACGATCCTTAATACACTGACAAATCTACAAGAGTGGTTCAAAAAAGAAGAAACTGAGGATTACGGAATGACTTAATTAAAGCCCAGATTTGAATCCAACTGAAATGTTGTTGGGAAATGCAAAACACACAACACATATAAGAAAGAAAGAAAAAGAAAAAAAACATCTTGCAACAGAAGGGAGTTTTGCATGGAAGGGTAAAAATTGGAATTTAGTGGAATATTATGCAAGGAATCGTGTACCTTGTAGTGTGCAGTGCGCTATAAATGCCGGTACATTTACAAGGGTATTAATTCTTCCACAGACTGACATCTGCTAACAGTTTTGTTCAGTAAAAGTTTGCAAAGCTAATTTTGTAGCGTTAAAGCAGAACATGTTAATCCGAAGGTGATATATCAAAAAGGATCAGATGTTTTCTTGTCTAAAAATATCAAAACGGCCATTCCTTTCCACAGGAATGTATGTTCAGAGTTTGGCACAATTTAAAATTATTCTTCTGAATATTACTAATCGTTCTGTGTCGACCCAAACAATCTAAGTTTAAGGTGTGTACCTGCAAGCATTAAAAAGGCAACTCATGCAATCGTTATGTGGAAACCTGAAGCCTGCCTTGCACAAGCACTGATAATGACATTTCAGTGAACCAGGAGACATCATGTCCTTGCCAGTTAACCTTTTAAAATTAAGGGAGAAGGTACAGATGTCATAGTGATATTTGGCAACACACAAACTGTCATTCAACCTTTTATTTCTTCATGACCAGATTGCTGCAATGTTCCTTTATCAGGTAATCAATCAGAAAACCCCACAGCATAGACTTTAAATGGCTCAAAATGCAGCAGCAAGTGATAACTCTGTTGGTTGAAGCCTGGACTGACTGCCCATTTGTTTTAGAATTACTGTCTCTTTACTGCTAGTGAGCAGCCTGACATCCTCAGGCAGGAAACTATTCCCACTTCACCATAAAGGCAACAAAGCAACTGCAGTTAGAGCTCCTCAGTTTTGGGAACAACCTGCCTGAGGAACTTGATTTGCCAAATATCTCCTAATCACTTTTAAACAATTATAAGTTTTCCTTTAAAATTTAACATTTTTATTGGAAACTGTTGAGTTTCTGTGTTATTTTTGAAGTTGCACTATATTAAGGATTTTTATAATTTATCCCAGGAGTTAAAACTTATGGTTTTTAATGTTCTTTTGATCACCTTTTTCCTGCAGACATGACTTTATTTGTGCATATATTATTTGCTTTCTGAAAAAAAAAAATGAGTCTATGTCTTTAAATACCCATAAGACATTTTTAAATATTGGAGGATTAATGAAATAACATGTACAAAAGGATATGGTACTAACAAGGAAGAAACATATGAACATATAACAGAGGCAGCCATGTGAAATAGGCCTTACATGGTATAAAAATATCACTGATATTATCATGCTGTCTAACAGATGGAGATATGCCCACCCATGGTAGTGCATGGCAGTGTCCCTAGGAGAGACTAAGGACATGACTGAAAAAAGGTTGACAGCTATATGCTGCCCTCTGCTGGTGGGCAGAACTCTCAACAAACTAAGTGTGATCATCAAAATACAATTTATCTATTCTTGTAAATTATTTTCAAGTTTCAGCTTTTTGAATGTTGCGTGTCATGTTAATCTTTCTGTAAATTAAGAAGACATTTTAAAAATGTGTGTAACAGCAGACTGTTAATGCAGGATATATTGGAAATTGTGATCAAAAAACAAAACAAAAAACAAGAAAAAGGACACTTGAATTATTATATATTTATTGAACAATGTTAAGCATGATAGGGCTCTCCATGTAGGAACTCTAATAATATAGTATAAAAAATTAAAAAAGTACAAATAACAAAGACAAGACAAGGCATTGTAAACAACATCCAGAATAAGAGAAAAAACCCATCTTAATGGCAGTTTTTCTCAGAATAAAGTTTTATAAAACACATTTTTCTAATCATAATTATTACTGTTGTAGTTGCAAAATTATGCCTCAAACAGAGACTGATCAGAAGAAATCCCAACTATTGGGATGTAGCATTTCTTTTCTTCCTTTAGGGTCTTCTTTTTTTAGCGTATTCCAACACAAAACACTGAAAAAGTCCATATACTGTATTCATGAAGTACAAAATATGAAATGTACAGATAAATGTAACATAATAAAAGCAGGCCAAAAGGCCTTTTACAGTTAAAATGGCCACGTATGATTCTTCAAGTTAGACTGAAATGCAAAACGGATGACAGACGAGTGGCTGATCCTACATATCCCATGCTGCCTTAGGGCTGGATTGTGCTACACAAAATAAACATCCCTGACTGAATGAGGTCAGAACAAGGGTGTGTATACTGGATGGAGTACGGTGGAAGTTGCTACATGTAAATTGTCAGCTTATGTCCATTATGAAGTGCATGATATACTGAACCTAGAACAGGGAGGTGGTGATAAAGTTAAGTCCTTCAGAAGGCGGCGTCTGGTTGACTGATGTCGTCAAGCCCGTTTAAGCTTGTCAATGTGGAAGGTGAGTTTGAGGGCAGGGCCAAGCTTCAAACCCATGTATTTCATCATCATGTCGCTACGCAGCAACAGAAGGGCTTTCCCATCAATTTCCTGTAGCAGAGGAATGAGAGGAAAAATAAAGCTTTTTCTTTTTTTCTTCTTTTTAACAGGGCCGCTCAAAGTGATGAATAAAACTGATATCTGCACGTGTTTGAAACATTCACTATACATTTATTCGTATGAATGAATGAATGAATACGTACATGTTTTCTAAAAAGGTCAGCATGTGGGGCCAGAACTGGGTCGATATCCCTGATATACTGCATGACTTCTTCTACTGTCCACAGGTTGGGATCCTGACCGCTGGGCCTGGGGCTCTCACGGAAACTACCTGAGCCTGGGAGCAAATGCGCAAATACAGATTTATAAGACAGTTATTCATTGAGTGGTTCATCCACACGCATTAGTCTGCAATAAAAAGCAAAAACAGAAAAAAACCAAACATGTTTATCACTGGGCTTTCCACACGCTCAACATCTTTTTTTGACCATTGAGCTGAAATGATGGATCCCGAAAACTTAGCGTACTCTTTTTTGACAAAACTCTATTAAACTTTTTGCATTCATGTGATTATAAATTTCAATGTGTTTTTGGGCTACCACTACAAGGGTATGATTTTATCTCAAACACACAGGCTGCACAGGCAAACAGCAGTGAATGGAGTGTCACTGTCTACTACACATTTTTCCTGCAAAGAGAATTCCTTGTCTACTATTCACCTACTATAAGATAACACTCAAATGCCACCACTTCTTCTTTCAACTGCTCCCTTTAGAGATCGTCACAGCGGATCATCTGCCTCCGTATCACCTTATCCTTATTATCCTCCTCTGTCACACCAACCCTCTGCATGTCCTCCTTCACTACATCCATGAATCTTCTCTGTGGTCTTCCTCTTTCCCTCCTGCCTGGCAGCTTCATATTCAGCATCCTTTGATCTTTATATCAACTATCCCTCCTCTGCTCATCTCCAAAATATCTCAGCCTTGAGTCTCTTATCTCCTTACTGCTCAACCTGAGCTTCCCCTTTGATGTACTCCATTCTAACTCCCAATGAAAAACCTTAGCATCTTCAATTCTGCCACCTCCAGCTCTGTATCCTGTCTTTTTGTTAGTGTCAGAGTCTTCAAACTGCTATTAACATTTGAATTGGGTCTTTCCAATGAAATAAAAGTGGCATGAGTGGCACAGAGGGTAAGAAAATGCACTACTGATATCTGGCAAAGTAGCAATTTAGCCACTGAAGAGGCAGTTCCTGACCAAACTCTTTTCATGACCTCTTGAATGGACCTATACCATAGTGCAGCTTGTAGTGTAAGAGCAGCTTAAGTGCTTATTAAGGGCAAAAAGCTGCTATATAAATACCACTCGATTTACTGGTGTGTGTTTGGTTTCACTGATGTCATTTTTAGACAAATGTTAAGAGCTACTAATTACATGGCAGTGATGTAATTGCACCCGATGCTGCATGAATGATATACTCGCTCATCCAGGTCAAAGTCCATCATAACTCTCAGGTTATTGTAACAAGTGAAGTGTTAAGTTTTCTTGTCACTGTTTGGCTGTATTGCACAAACTAGTGAAAATTACAAAGATGACCTCGACTTGAGCACAGCGTCTTGATGAAGACTATTGGCGATCATTGTGTGCAAGTTTGACTGATACTGCAGGACGAATACTGATCCTTGTGAATTGTGAATTGACAGACAGACAATGGACACCTCGGCTTAACATGAGCTCATCTGTCATTTGGCAATATATGCTTTAAAAAAACAAATAAAAAACCAACAAACTACAACAACACCACTTACAACTGACAGAGGCATATCTAGCAGGGAGGCATCCTCTGACAGCACCACGCTTGAATTTAGTGAAAAACCTTAGTTAAAACCAAACTTACTGGATTGCATGTAACTATATTAGCATTTGCAGAAGTAATACATTCACACTTACAGATTTGTAGAGTTTTGAATGAAGGAAGCTTTTTGATAGATACAATGTTGTTTCTCTTCCTACCTGTAGAGTTGTTATGATGCAGCAGTTTGGAGGAGGACCTCGGGCCAGAAGTCAGTCCTGTAGAGTTTTGGGAAAGGGGGCTCTTCTTTAAGTGCTCTGATGTGGCAACACTGTTCTCCATGAAGGACTCACCTGGGAACAAAGAACATAATTATACTAGTACCTTAACAAACAACAACAAAAAAAAAGCAAAATAACAAAGAGGCCCCACAGCTAAACATCCAACATAGTAAAAAAAAAAGATAACAAGTAACAAAAAAAGAGGCCCAAATGACAGCTTATTCGTCAGACAGCGCTTTTGCAGTACCCCTCAGAGAATACCACGGTGATTTAACAGGGTTATGGCATTCTGTAAAAGTATAAGGGCACTTTGAAGGGGATATTACCCCTTTTACACATATATCTTCCAATATTACATTAACTTAATTAAAATTTAAGGAAATGGAAAGATGATTAAATGATTAACCTCCTGCCCCAGAATTTAATAGCATTCGCTCTTGAGCTCTGTTTAACTACCTCCTTTTAAATGATTACAAAAAGCTTTACTAGACAAGTCAGACCACCCAGTTATTGCAATTAAAACGTTTGACAGAAATATGATGCCGGATTCCACTTTGAATAGCCTCTGATACTAAATGAGTGGAATCCTTTGATGTCAGCATATTTCCAGTTATTTTTGCACACAAATAAAGAACAAAGAAAAATATGATTAAAGGCATTTTACAAAAGAGAAATTTACCAGAGGCACAACATACACGCAGTGATGTGAGAACGAACGTTTTTGTTAACACACACCTGAATGCTCCAGACAAGCAAACTGCCAAAACTTCTGCCTTCTTGCTGATGATCAATAAATCAAAGGCATTTGATTAGAAGCACTTGGCTGCTACTTAGTCTCTTAATTCCTATGGATGCAGTTAGGCTGTACGTAAAAGCTCCCTCTTTTAATACACAACTGTATTTGTTACACTGTTTAGTAAGTTAAAATGTTCAGCAAAGTGTGTGCCCACAATAAAAACAAATGGGTTCACAAAGAACTTTTTTTATTTTTGGGTGGGGGGAAATATTATGATTCAATGTTATCAGTGTTTGTGTTTTATGTGTGACTCCTCCCACCAGAGGATGGCTGTGGGTTTTTCCTTTTCTTTCTTAGGGGGTGGACACCTGGGCGTACCTGCTGAGTTGTTGGGTGGAGTTCCTGCCCTGGGATTGGATAATTGGTTGATCAATCCCAGTATTTAACCACCAGATGACAGCCACCTGGCCCCCCCCTCTCTCCTGGCCTCCACCACTCAACAAACAGCCTGTGTTTCGAGTGTTACCTAGCGTGTCTTTGCCTGAGAGCTTGGCAAATTAGTATGTATAACCCAATGTGTGTGTCTGGGGCTAAAGCATTTCTGGTTAAATAGTTGTAAATAGCCTTGTAAGGTAGCATTTTTGTACTTTCTTTTCACTGTGCATATATTGCTACCGCAACAGCCTGGTAGGGGTGAGAAGCCATTTTTGTTGACTCAGTTTTCTCCTGTTTTTCACTTAGAAGGTTAGGGAAGCAAATTGTCTTTTGGTTGACTATTTGTGTTGTATACGGAAACCATAGGGACCTTTAGGGTGCTGCTTAAGCACTTTGAAAAGTGCTTTTGGGTGGTGCGTGAGTGGGGCCAATTTCTTGTTCCGTTCAAGGCACGCCTAGACTTAGAACGTGATCAATCCTCCAAAGAAACAGCCTAATTCTTAATTAGAGTAGTGCAAACAACTCCACAAAATGTTGTGCTAACATTTTCAAGCACGACTAGTGTTGCCTAATATGCCTTTTTTTTCTTTTTCTGAATGGCTGATACTACTTGTGTATCTATCTATTAAACTTTTCCTTATTTTCTGTTTGTCACAATGATGAATGCTAACATTAAACGTGGCCAAAGAGTCAAAAATGAAATGAAATAATCCATGTAAGACGAAGAATTCATGCTACGTTGAACAGACTGTTTCACACAGTTTTTTCCACTGTTTGATCTTTGTGATGTCAAAGAGAAGAGATCTTAATATGACACGGCTCTGGCTTACCGTACAGCAGCCCCATCCACCTGCTATTCAAACCTTTTATTTGTGACGAGCAGCCAACTGTCAAAAGAAAGTTGGCTTAAAGATAGAGACCAGCTACAAGGGCTCATCTGAGATAGTACAGCTCTGTAGTTGATCCACTAAGGCCCGGTATAGAATAAAAGTATGGAGCAAATTAGCATGAGCCTCCTAAAGAGCAAGAAGATGGAAAATAACGTTAAATGATGTTTTTTGAGAAGTGATAAAAACATAATTTAATCTAAAATCATAATGATAAATCATATTATTATACTAATAAATATATATATATATATATATATATATATATATATATATATTTAGAATTAAATAT
>VUQG01002431.1:0-16254 GCA_015106755.1 Etia nguti
TATGAAAAAATTAGAAGAAGGTCCGGCTCCTTGGAGGCAAAATATAAAGAAATGACAGTTGGCTCAAGACTTTTGCACAGTACTGTATACTTGTAAAAGAAATAGTGAAATTTTAAGTTTCATTTTTGCGGCTATGTTTTCTGCAGAAACAGAAAGTTATTGTTTGGTTTTGATTGACGGGTCCCTGATCTCTCTGAACCTTTGTTCGTACCTGGAGGGAGAAGGTGAGCTGCAGATCGGTCTCCGTCAGTCCCGCCGAGGACAGCAAGATCTCATTGGAGCGCAGGATCCGCTTGGAGCCCTGAAGACGAGACACAGATTGATGACTACAGAAGAGTCACAGTGAAAGTAAAGAAAGCAAGCAAGAAAAACAATAGAGAAAGATTTCTATTAGCCCTAGCTAACTCCAGCAGAGTCAAAACAACAGACTCATCATTATCATCAGCCATGCACAGCCAGAGGAGGAGGTGAGGAAGGAGAAATGCCTGATAGGAGAAAGCAGGGCTGGAAGACTGAGCAAACGGCAGCCGCATGGAAAAAGAATTAAATCAGCTTAAAGAGCCTTATGTGAGAAAGCAGCAGAGAATTTAATGGTTTACTTAGAAAACAAGATGATAGCAATCAAGACTGAAAACGAGCCAACGAGTAGAAGTTTGGAGTGGAGCCCCGGCATTAGAGAGAGAAATGACAACAAAATGTGACAAAATGCAGTATTTTTGAAGTCTTCTGTGCTAACTTTAACTAACTTGGCCGCCTCCGCTGCCAAAAAGCTCTCCAATGGTCAGAAAAAGTGGGATTTGGCAGCGCTGCTCCTTCTGCCATTTCTAAGAGAAGAGTACCCGGCTAATGAGGCATTTCAGAAAGCAATTTGGCTGTAAAACAACGAGGAGGAAGCGTCCAATGAAACCGACTCAGCAAAACAATGAACAGCTTTACAGAAAAGGCAAACGCTGAGTCTTTTGTTTTTTTCCCCAGGTGGTGAGTTTGTTTGTTTTTTCAGCAACTTTTCATAGTCCGCTCATTAAGCATGGTTGAAAGTGGAAATCGTTGAATCCTATAATGTTATTTAATGATTAAAGATAAAGATAAATGTTCAACTCAAGCAGACTTTGACAAAACAGGATGTAACCTTGGGAAGGATTTTATTTCTAGGGAAGTTCAGTCAGACTTTATAAAAAATGGATTTTGTTTCCTGGAACTGAGCTTGGAGTTACGATACTAGTGCCCATCAAGTAACTCTGTTTCTGTTATTACTCAGTTATTGCTCATAGGCAGTTCACAGGGATCTGTATGTGTAATCTTTAAAGTTGCTTTCTGTTTGCAGAATCTTTTTCTTTTCATGCATTTCAAAAATAATCCAGCATCCATGTCCAGCAGGCTTTAGGTACCGTGTGTTTCATCGCGTGCTTCTGGAGATGTCTCGTACCTGCAGTTTGACCGCGATGACGACTGAGGTGAGGTCCTTATCCAGCTCCTTCAGCATGATCAGCTTCTTCAGGGTCAGATTGAAAAGCCTGCAGGAAACACACACAACAACACTAAAATTAGATTCGATATCCAGTGCCCTCACGCTGCTGCGCTCTGAGCTGTGCAGGGAACAGATGGATGTCTGATGACCTGTTGATCACTTTGCTTGTGCCGTGAACTCTGTGAGTTTCTGGGATCGGGAGTGTTTAGAAGCTGTCTGGAAAAACTTCAACTGAATGCCTCAGTGCTCACATTTGCACATGAAGATATTTTTGCCAGCTACTAATCCGTCTGCATATACTGTCGATGAACATTATTTCAGCCTAGGAACATTTCAACTTTAATTCACCCCAAAAAGCTTAATATAGAGCAAAGAGTTAAAAAAATAAAAGGAACAGAGAAACAAAAATTAGCAAAAAACAAAACACTGCAGCACAAACAAATCAGCTTCCTCTGCACCAAAAGTTACAAGCTTGAAGTGATGGTTAAGGGAAAATATTAGAATTACACCTGAAGTACACTTATTAATGTAAATGAGGATTTTCTTATGGACAGAAAAGAGCAAAGACCAAATATGACAGTGTACTGAGGCTGAAGACGTTGACCTGATGTTAAAACAGGGAATTCTCACTGGCTAACGACCAATTTATCAAAAGCTGCTAGCCAATGAGAATGCAGCATTCTTTATTTGTTGTGGTTGTGACCATCTTTTATATACAGTCTGTTAAATCAAACAAAGTATGAAATTGAAGTTGGCTGTAAGTGAGCTATAACACACATGAATATTGTCGCACCTGCACTTAAAAATTATGTCACTGCATAGTTTGTCGAGGCGTATACCCAACACCGTCTGCAGCACATGCAGCTGGAAGTCAAATGTAGTGTAATGTAGTGTATGTTTATCCATGTGTACATTCACTAGAGAAACAGTATCAGCTGATATATACACAGGAGGTTTGAGCACTGACAGCCAAAATCCAGTATCAGTCACACTTTGTTGTGGACCACATACATGTCTATGTTACGGCCTAAAAGCCAGCTTGTGGTAATTTGTCATTTCCTGTCTACTCTCCGCTCACCCTCTCCCTCTCAACAGGGCCATCGAACACAGCAAAAATAAAACAGGACTTTAGAAGAGGCGTTGAGCGCAGTTCTGCTTTATCTGTTGACAGGCTGTTAAAAAACAAAACATTCAAGCCCACGATGAGACTGAAAATGGATTGCTATTTTTGTCAAAGTTAAAAATGTCTCTTCTTTTTTCGCCCCCCCCCACCCCTCAAATGAAACCAGCAGTTACATAAGCACACATAGACAACGCCAAAAAAACAAAAATCGTGCCGGATGTCTTCCGTCTGAAAAACCAGCTAAGAAGGTTAGCTTCAGGTTTCATGACCCTTGGAAGAAATACTCATACCAGGCAAGTGCAAGCCAGTGTTCAAAAACACAAAGGGACATACAAGACCAGGAGCATTTAAAGACCTGAAACTGAATCACTGAAAAGGCATGCACGCACACACATTCTCATTTTGATATCTTAATGAGGACATCTCATTGACATAATGCTTTTCCTAGCCACTTGCCCTAACACTAACCATCAAAAATGAATGTTTAACAATTGTAGCCTAAACCTAACCATAACCTAATTGTAACCCTGACGCTAAAACCACATTTTGATTTTTGGTCACCACAAAGACGTCCAAACAGGTACACACACACACACACACACACACAATAGCAGCTGAGCACCCCAGGGTCAGTCTGTTCAATAACTCATCTCCAGGGTTTAAGAGACAGAAAGTAAACCGCTAGAATAGACCCGACAGAGCAACTTGGAGGAAATCAAGAAGAAACATGGAAGATAAAAACGAAACAAACAAAAAACAAAAACAAAGGACACACAAAAAGAAAAAGACAGAAATGGATTGTGCCAACAAATTATATACAGGAAACGAACAAAGACGAGACGACAACAGACAAGAGGGAAAGAGGAGAAGAGGAAAAGACAAATAACAAACAGAGATGTGGAAACAGTCGTGAATACAGAGGAGGAGGAGGAGGAGGAAACAAAAAGCACGCAGGCACAAAAGAGAGAGGAGAAAGGAAGGGAGGATGAGGCATGAAAATTGAGGGAGATATCAACAGAGAGAACAGAGAAGTGGTGATGACAGAGGCTGGCAAAAATGTGCAGCGAGAGATGAACCATCTGACATCGCAAATGGAAAAACGAAACATTTTTTCTTTTCTAGGGCAACCTGTATTTAAAAGCAGCAGATTGAGAGCACGGATCAATCGCCCAGAGAGGACAGAGGTCGCATCTAAAGAGCCGCGCTGTTACCCAAAACATAGACGAGCGTCTCTTTTGATGTCACACTAAAATGGCGGAGGGCGAGGACAGAAAAATTGCTCCGCATCGCATCTTTTCTCCCTCAGCTCCCTCTCGTCTCACCTGGGCCTCTCCTAAATCCGCCCCACTTACTCGCCTTTCATCTTTCTTTAAGTGCTCCCTACCCAATCACCGAAATTGACAAGCGGCCCCCCGACTGCTGATGCAACTGCTGGGAAAAAAAAAAGTCAGCAGCAAACACCGAGAGCCTTTTCTGAACGCAGAGGTTTTCTAGTTTCACGATCAAAGCAGCCGCGGAGAGGCTAAAGCTATGAATAAAAAAATAATCAATTTTTATCTCCGATAGAAAAGGCCAGCTAAGAGCGACTTCTGCTTACACCTGCTGGATCTGAGTGGAATGAATCGAGGTGGAGAGGGAGCAGAAGAGGCCGGGTGCCAGGGGTCGATCGGAGATGGGGCTGAAGCACCTGAGGCGAAGGGAGGTGTGGGTAGAAAGTGGATGAGGGAGACACTCAGATATACAGAGAGACAAAACCAAACTGCAAACACACAAAGCAGAAAGAAAAAACTGATAAAAGGTTACTACAAGCAACCACACAACACTTAGAAGTGCTCCAGTATGACTTTTTCACAATTATCTTATCGCTTATTTTCTAAAAAGCCCCAGAGTTTGGTTTCAAATCTTCTTCTTTCCATTGCTCCCTTTGAGGGGTCGCCCCCGCAGATCATCTGCCTCCATCTCACCCTGTCCCTAGTTTGGTTTTAAATATTAAATGCCAAATGTTGACATTTAGAAGAATTTTGCCTGGATGAAAGTAAAATAATCTGGCATATCAAAGGTCTCAGTCACATGATGTAGAGACTGGTTGCTAGGGAAAAAGGTGTATTAACCAACCAACTGCAAGCTGCTGGAACTTAATGGGTGAAATCTGGTCACAGAGAAGGATATGGCGATAGTGGTAACCTCTTTGCAACTGCTTCGTTTGCTAGCAGGTTGCCACAGCCAACAACTTTGGAAGGATGACACCAACTTGTCTGCAAACACCTGCCAAGTGGCAATAAAATTAGAAAAAGTGCAACGCAAACAGGAAACGGACAACCGTTCAATTTGAGCGGTAAGGGACGACTTTTACTTTCAACGCAAACATTTTCTGTTAGTGGTTTGCAACACGTCAAGTTTCTCCAAGAGTAGTTGGTGAGTTGTTTGCGAACAAGTCTGCAATCGGCTAGCAACTAATACATCGCCATCTTCGTAGTTGTTGTTGTGGCAACCAACTGGTTAGCAAGAGGTTTAGCATAGAGCACCCCTCAAATACTGCATTGGTCACCTGGTGGGAAACGATCGGTCTCCAAACAACCGCGGTCCGACTCTGTCACTCTCAGGACAGAATGGTGAATGTTTACAAAAAATACTTATTTAATTTATGAATGCAGACAGATTGCCAACACGCTGCAATCAAAGCGTCTGCTTCAGTCTGCATGCCAAATATCCTTGGGCAAGATACTAACACCAAGTTGCTCTCTGATAAATCCATCGGAGTATAAATGTCAGACAGAAATCACTTACATTGGAAAAGCATAGATAAAAGTGCTTGTATGAATGGGCGAATGAGCCAGCACAAGCAGAACAGCTCCACATAGATATTTAGCGTTAGCATATATATGCTTAGCACGGTATTACATAAGAAATAGCTTTGAAAGGTGCGTAACTGCCATTTTCTACATTTTCCCATCTGATATTTTCAGCTAACTAAAAGCAGAGAAGCCCGTAAATGATCTATGACACTAAATCATTGTTGGCTCTCTGCTCAGTAAAGAATCAAGGCTACAGAAATGTTAAGAATCCACACAGTAACTTTTAATTTACTGCAGTAATTGGGTTCACCACAAAAACTAGTTCAGTGCTTTATTGCTTGTGTTATATAACAGCTGCAAGAATTCAAATTTCCCTCGAGACGAACTTACTACCTTACTTGTTGCTCTGTAAATGAATGCGAGGAGCGCTGGGATTTCTGCACAGTCTGAAACACAAGTTTTCCATTAAAGCATCGTGTAGACACCGAGTTTTATTCTTTTCCGCTGCTATTTCCGCTGTTTATTTAACTACTGTAAATCCCCTATGGGATTAAAATAAATAAATAAATGCGGCACCAGCCTTCACTGCCACGGTGATCGGACCAGTAACCACAGCTGGCGAGGGGAATCACATCACATGGTAAAGGTCAAAACAGTCCGCTTGCCACCAGCACTTCCTCTGTGGTTCACCTCTCGCTCCTGCCCTGTCTCCTCGACAGCTTGTCACTACACTTTAAAAGTCACTGCCCGTTATCATCAACCCGAACAAAGGAACAGACTCGAGCAGAGCGTGACTGAAAGAAAAATAAATCAGCATGTGATGGAAACGGAGAGAGCAGCGTCTGCACTCACAAACCCAAAAAAGGGAGCACGGCTTCATCTTTCATCCCCAAATAATTACAAACCTGCTTCTGTTGCTTAACAGCTGGGATAAAATTATGGGCTGAGATGCATAATGGAAAAAACAACAAACCAATTTGTCTCTTAGAGAGTCTAACTACGCCAGGATTGTGATTTCTTTCCACAAGGATCTAAATCTCTTGGCCCCAAACTGTTTCTTACGCTGCTGTAAAAAGTATTTGTCCCCTTGTTGATTTATCTTTTTTATATGTATATATATATATTTGAACTGCAATTAAATACATTTTTGGTAAGCTGAACTTCAGCAGTACAAAAACTGCATTTTGTCTTTACTCACACTATTTATGTCCAAAATTAAAATGTATTTGATTATCTGAAAATAAGAAAGCCAGAAGGCTTTTTCACAGCACAATACATATTTGGTTTCCAGACTCTCAGAATAGTAGCTGAGGAGAAACATCACCTCTGACATACTGTTGCTGCATAAATCTGTGGAAGTAGCGTACATACACACGTGTTTAGGACTAATTTAGTGAGTTTTGTGGTTTTTGTTGACAATAATAAAAATCCTGCATGTCAATCTAAGCCTTAAACAGCCAGAAATAGATAGAGAAGCTCCATGAAGCTCTGACTGGGTGTGACCGTCACCACACCAAGCCAAGTATGTAGTAATTTGTGAGAAGTTTCTCTGTGGTTTGTCTAAACTTCCTGATTGTGTCATCCAGTGCTTCCCGCCCCACCTGTGCGAGTCCTACAGAGGATCACACACTAACAGTAAAGTACTCAAGAATGCAAGATCAGAAGGAACCACTTTAAACTTACACCATCCCTCATATCGCATAATAATCAATATTTTTTTAAAAACAACAACAACACATACACACACAAACATGTACAAATTTGTCTGCAGGCTTCGACAGCACAATCAAACCAAGCCTCAGGCCTGCAAATGTAAAACCTGATGTGGAAGTGCCTAAAGCTGCACTTCCTCCAATTGATGACAGCTCCAAAAAAACAAATCTATTAGGAAAACCTCCAACTATGCTTGTAAAACATGCGCCAACACATTTTTCCTGTAACGCATGCGTTTCACTTCTCTAATACATGTCACTGCAATTTTACAAAGTGGTTCTAAAGAAAAGGAGAGTGGGCGTGCACAGGATTACATTTTGACTCAACTTTTCTTGTTATTAGCAACATTTTTTCGGCTTTAAAACAGCAGACGAGATGGCAACAAAAAGCAAGCTAGGCACCCAAGTCCCTTTACAAACCTACGGGTTCCAGAACTACACTTTTTTAAGCAGGAGTGGTAAGAGTATACAGCTCAAAGCACATTGTTTAATTTCACATACATATATTCAAACATCAGTTTTTGTGTGTGTGTGTGTGTGTGTGTGTGTCTGGAGGGGGATTCCCTCAGTGTACTCACATCAGTTAACCTAACATTGATGGAGTACCCAGAGGAAACCCAAGCAACTCCACACAGACAAGCCGGCTGTATGTTCAGGATGTGCAATTTTGCTCTTGCACTAAATTTTCAATGTCCTGCATCTTCTCACCATTCAAAGTTAGTAACTTTTTTCTTCATTTAAAAAGGTCAGTGGCAATAAAACGTGCAGTTCTGTGAATGGTGGTTTGATGCTAGCTCCAAAATTGAGTGAATATTTATCCACTTTTGTTTGGAGGGGAGGGGGTTTCACATATTTTCACAATCTTCCTCACTTCTACGCCTTCAAGCGTATCAAAACAGTCTTCAGAGCAGCTAAAGCTTCCTCGGCTGTGATGCAAATTTCAGTTTGAACCTTTACGGCTTTCTGAAAACTGCTGAGCCGCAGGGTGTGGTTGAAATCAATAAATAAGCATGCAGGCTCTTAATTGGGCTGATGCATAATTAACCAATTTCCAGGGTAAAGTCGTGAATATCATACAGCCTGTTCTTTGCAATTTTTATAAAATTTTCAATAAAAATTTGTGATAAACTAAAGATGCATCAGATCAGGTTATCAGTTCTCTCCAGAAACGTTTTCTTTTCTTAAATTTTGTGTTGTGAACCCACGTTCTGTTTTTGGAGATAATAAAATCAAAGACAAGACTGAACAAGATGGCATGCAGAGTCCTGCGTCTGCCGGGCATGCATGTCTTCACCGGTGAGGTGAGTGCATCGGTTTATCACAGAAACTCTTCCTGGTTCTATGGGACAACTGAAGAAGACCTCCACGTCTGACTCACTGCAGCTGAATTCATGTTTAATGCCCCTTTGACTGAAAACGCCTCGTGTTTCCCCCCCAGCCTCAGATATTTGTTTTTATTTGTTTAGGGAAAAAGGCATCGGCGGATGAAACGAGGGCTCTGACGGAGGCAGAGAACGGCTCGATAATGTCTGTGGGAAGACTGACCTCTGATATTCTGTAAAGGTTAGTCTCTGTAGAAACAGACAGCACGTCTATCAGACGCGCGCGCGCACACACACACACACACACACACACACACACACACACACCAAAGTATCAAACTTAAAAAATGAAAAGCAAGCCAGGCCAGGAAAAAAAATGCCTTACCTCGAGTCATTTTAGGCCTCATTTAACTGATTAATGTGCCAGTTATGAGGTATTTTCCAATTAGCTAAATAATCTTCCACATCTGCATAATTACAAAATAAATTAGACTCATTACTACTCAGTCCAAGGGGATATATTCAAACTTCAAACAGCGCTATAAAAAACCAAACATAAAGCACCTTTTCATGTGAAAAAATACACGTTATTAAAATCCAAATGGAAAAAAATAATAATAACAAAAGAAGTACTCCGACTAATGAAGCTTTTACCAGCAAATGTTTGGCATTTTTAGTAACACTATCGGCATGGGGAGCACGGGGGAAGGCAGTTTAATCCAAAACGAATGGTTTCCATGAGAAACCCATGGGATGAATATTACCAACTCTTGCAGTTATCTGATAGGTTTTCGGTTTTTTATTGTTTTTGATAACCGAGGCTTTCGAGAACAGTCCTCCTGGTTATAACATGGTTATAACCAGGATGGAACCATTGCCTTTAGTCAACAGTCACATATCCCACAAAATGGGACATATTATTCTTTAATATGTCAATGTTGTTGAAACAGGAGCTTTAGTGACTTCTCGAACTTCGTCACACGGTGTTGTTCAGAGTCGTGGACGTCAGCTCTTTCAGCTGCTAGCGAGTGAGGCTGTGAAGTTGTGCCTCAGCTGGAGGAGGCCAAAACAGCACTCTTCCAATCGATGCTGTTGCAAGCGAGTACCTAATCCGATAGTGATGTTTTTTTTCAGTATTGATTAGTGTCGCTGAGTATACTTTTTTTTTTTTTGACAACCCTAATTGTGAAATTCATGGTTTACAGACTTTATCTTTCCTAGCGCTCTCATTCAGAGGCATCCATTTTTCCTTGTGAAGGATGGCTGGAGGCTCATCTTGTCTCAGTGTTGGAACTATTTACGATATTACAAAAAAAAGAAAGAAGACCCTTGAGTTTGTCTTCTCACACATCTCAGCTTTAAGAATGACTCAAATTATTGATGAGATTTTTTTTCTGGAACTGACTCATCATTTCGGTCCCAGATTATTTATCCTTTATAACAAAGCGGTGTCCCAGGAGCGGGTCGCTCGTTAAAAAGTGAAAAACCAAACCACTTTCTGCTTTCCTCATCATCCAGATTTAATTACACCAATTAACATAAGCTGATACTTCCGCAAGTGATTCTGACAACCTTAAATAAACTTGAAGGGAAATAAGAGTTAAATTATCAACAAATGAAAGCAACACACACTAATGAGGATTTCACTAATGTCAGGATGTGGCTTCAGCACATGAGGCTGTGAGCGTCTACACGTGCGAGTATACGTGTATGCGTGGGTATAAAAGGTCTGCTTCTTTAAGGAGGAAGGTGCCTATGGTTTCCTTGACGACAGTCAGTCATGAGAGGTGTGACCTTGCTGTGTCACGCAAGGAAAATAACATGCTAAGTACACACCGCAGAAAGAAAAGAGCAGCCCTTGCACCGACCTTCACATCGAGCATTTTATTTTAAACCCTTCCCTTCCATGTGACCATGTGACTTCTCCCGCTAATTTTTTATTCTTTAATGGTCTTTATCCGTCCCCCCCCCTCCTACAGATCACCTCCTCCTGCATCCTGCTTAAGGACAGCTGCTCTCCTTCTCCCTGGCTCGCATAGCTGTAACTCAATTCCTCTCTTTTCACCGCTACGCCCAATCTCCTTTCTTAAGTAACGTGGCGTTCCCTCCACCCCTCGGTAATGGTGATCGACGGCAGGGCCTGGTCTGTTGGAGGGAAAAAAAGGGACTAAGAGTCGCGCCCTTCTTCTTTATTAGCGTCTCCTCCTACAAACTCATTATCATTCCGTTACATGGATTAGTCTGTCCTTGACGCACAGCAGGGCCGAATGCTCCTCATTTTCAACACAGTGCAACACAGATATGTATTGATCAGGTGATTATTTCTATCATCTCAAAGATCAGAGACTTAATCACACCACCAGCAGGATTTTGGATTTTTTAATCTAAAACTCGAGATTTAAAACGGAGTTGAAGCACAAAAATCCTCTACTATAAAAAAATATAAACCATCCTTGAGGTTTTCCTGTGTAGTACAACAATGTCCTTACTCGACTTCCTGTGTAAAGATGACCTGTGCCATCACTGGTTATTATATAAACTCATCATCCACTGGCAGCTCTTCTGGCTCACAATCTACCGAAATTCAACTGTATTGCGATGCGTGAAGAAGAGGTAGAAAGTGACAGCTTTTAGTGTCACTCGTTAGCTTTATTACACACAACAATGAGAATTAAAACCCCACTCAGAACAACAGGTGTGACCCTGCACTGTCAGCACAAGTTGAGTGAAGACCTGAGCTGATAATTGTGTCTAAATTTGATCAGATAGTGATACTCTGGATGGAGTAGCAATTCTTGTGACTTTTGGATAGATGACAGACGTCTTACCATGACATCAGCTCATTAGTCTTTGGCTGGAGAGCTAATAAAAGAAGATTATTAGTATTACTCTTTTACTATTACTGTATTACTGTATTACTGTATTATTAAGAAATGAATGGATATACATGCACAAAAATACAACAAGCTGATGAATCTTATGAAAAGTGATGAACAAAATCAAGACTATGAATAGAAATTCAGGCATGTGATGCCTGCCAGGACTGTAGCAGGTAGCAGGACTGCATTATATGGCTGAAATCAGTGTCATGATATCAGTATATTCAAATATCCAATTTGAATAAGAGCAAAATTACATATAAAATCATTAAAGCGATGGTTAAAGAAGCATGGTAAACTAATATTTGTGTAAAACAGTCAGTGTACTGACTGTGATTTATGAACTCTGACGGTTGTGTACTATATGTTATGTCATAGAAGGAAGCACAAAAACAGAACAGCCTTTTGCTACAGAGGGCCACGCCCATTTCTGTGGTTACTCAGAATTTCCCAGCAGGAACACCTGAACGCACCTTTCCTAATAACTGACATTCACATTACCACCAAAAGATGGCATTTCCTCAAAAAAAAGAGAAAGAAAAAAAGAACATATGGTTTACAAAAGCTGCTTAAAGCACTTTACAAACCCACGGAAACCCAACTACTGGCACAAAACCAGAAAGAAGTTGATGACACATGTTATGGGCATAGCTAAGAGCTCAATCACAAGTATTTCATCAGAGCAGGTTTGTGTTAAACACCCGATTTCACTTTCAACTTGATCTTTTTTGTCACGCAGATCTGATTTTCCAATCAAAGTGCGAGCAGCACAAATGAAATCGCCCGTCTTCTTTTCAATTCTGAATTAGCGCACTTTCATGTGATCCTAAAAATCAGATACAGCTCTGATATTTGACAACACGCCCTCCACCTGAAGAGTCAAAATTCAGACTTTTTAAACGTTGAGTGCCCTGATGTGAGTCATGCGAAAAGGTGCTGGGAGACGTAGTTAAAAGTAGCCTTGAATGGGAAAAACAAATTAACTAGTTAAATTTTAAAAAAAATGTAAATAACCATCTTAAAAAGCAGTCAAAATAAAAATTTAAAAAACCAACAAGATTATTCTTTCCTTGTCATCATTAGCTACAAATTCTCCCTTCTGCTGGCTCATTTTTATGGACATGGATTTATGGACAAACACACACTTTAAAAAAGGGGAAAAAAAGAAAAGAAAAAGCCCCCTGGAGACAGAGGAGGAAAAAAATAAAACCGGTTATCCAAAGGTAAAGGCCAGCAAACACTGGACTTTGAGCTTTGGCTCCTGTCTATGTGACTTTGAAAGTGTTTCTGTGTGTGTTTTTGAGCATGTGAATGTGGGCGGTGTTGTAAAACCTCACAAGGGTATGTTTTGATCCCAAGGTCCTCAATAATCGCCAACCCTCATACACTAAAGAAACACACACACGCACATACATATCCTACATACATACACACAGAGGAACAAAAGACATTCAAATGAACTTGTGCCTGAAATCCAGAGCACACATAGGCAGACACAGAACATGCTGTAAACAAAAGGAGAGAGAAGATAGAGAATGAATGGAAAAAGAGAGAGAACGTCAGCAATATTTCACTGCGTGGACTCCTTACAGGCAGCACAAATAACAAGCATTTGGTTTTTCACTAACAGCAGTCTTAAAATAGCGCTTGGCTGAGTGGATACAGCCTGTAAAGATGTCAACAGCTTGGAAGAGCGAATCAATTTTTTTCCTCCTCGCTTTTATATTACGATGAAAACAGCACAATTCATCTGAAAAACGGGTCTCAAACTCACACCGCGTACTATAACGACAAAAGGAAGAATGTTTTTTGGCACAGCGGGGGCCTTTAGTCTGGAAATATAAATAGACGGATAGATTGGAGGAATCAAGCGCCGCTCAGTCAATACTTTGTATTTACGAAATTGTGTGTGTGCGCATATGTGTGTGGGGTGTGTGACTCATCAAAAATAACAATGCAAGGTAACCTTCATTAGCCGGAAATTATTCTGCTTGGAAATGCTGCAGAAAGTCTGAGTCAGAAAGTGTTGGTCCACAAGTACAAAAAGTCTGCGCCCTATTTATGCAACAAAGCAAGCGCGTCCTATTATAGCCTCATTTATTTTGGTGGTTCACTTTTTCAGATATCACACACCTCAGAATCGGTAAAGTCTACAATCAGTCTTTGCTGTGGTCAAAGATACTCAAACAGTGCAGTTATTTACTGTGTTGATGAAGGTAAAATACTTAATTTATAAAATGTTATGGTCTGCAAATACCAGCTAACGTAAATGATTTATAAAAGATTTTATTAAAGGATTGCATTAGCATTCCTTTTGCAGCATGGTTGCAGATATTGCTAGCTAGCTTAAGCTGCGTTCATTTCATAAAGTTATTAGATATTTTTAAAAAATGTTCAGTAACAATACTGATACTCTAGGTTTAGCAGCAATAACAGAGCTGTAGTCTAAGGCAATCAAAGCTATATAACAAAATTAAAAAATAAAAAAAAATTGTAACCAGAAGATTTATGCTAATGTTAGCATCTATTACCCATTTGCTAGTTTTTAATACTTTAAAAAAATAAAAATATTAAATCCAATCAATATCTACGCCTTTTAAATCAAACAAGCCTTAAAAAGGCAGGTAAATTTAAAATTGGAGTAGGAGAACTCTAATTTAGTAGAAAAATAAGGTAACATAACAAGGACGCATCCATACCACTACCAAAAGAAGCTACACGTTAGCACTGCGGGCAATCAAACTGTATACAGTGAAATGTAATAAAAATGGCAGCTTGTTTCAATAAACACATGTATCAAAACAAATCAAAAAGACCTACAGAGGTGAAACCTCTACAAACACACCCTTAAACAAAGTTAATTTGGGCTACATCATTTGAGTCATCTGGTGTGACTCAGACTATCAGTGGGTGGAAACCAGCCTGAACGAACATGACAGACCAATATCAGCAACCCCGATAACAAATACCCTCTCCTCTTCTAATGTTTCAGTTGAAATTACTCAAGTATAATAAAAATATTTAGTTATAAAATAAAAGGGATCGTGCTAACAATAAAAACAATATGAGATGTGTGGTCACTCCCCACAATGACCATCTCTAAACATTTTCCACAGACCTCCCAGGTCTACGTCACGATGTGGTTATACAGACCTCAGGTTGCAGTTCTTTCCTATGAAACCATCACTCAGATCAACCTGCCTGCTGAACAGAGTGAGTCATAAAGCTCTGCACCCTGCTCTGTGTCTTATCCATGACCCTCTGACAGGTCTGTGACAGCCAATTAGCAGCTGGAGAAGGCGGGCCTTTGCGGGAAAAGCGGTGAAAGGGGTGAAGCATGACGTTGGGTGTCACTCAATTAGGTGGTATGATTGCTTTAAGGTGGAGATGGGGCTGGACCCAAACCGACAGATAGAGCAGTGAGTTTGTGCAGGTGTGTGTGTGTGTGTGTGTGTGTGTGTGTGTTTATAGGCTATAGCGCCCTTAGCCTGCACAGATGATTAGCATGCTGGTCACAGCAGCAGTCAGACTCCAGTGAGGCTGAAGCTTCCTCCATCCTCGCCCACAGTGGTGCAGCAGACCAATGCTCAAGTAACATTACAATAAACAAACAATACAGCAGCCTGACAAATACAATAAGCAGGAAGGAAACGTGTTTTTGCACAATGTACAATGTAGTTTTTTCTTTTTAATGTCCACAGGAGAGTCGGTGATTTCGGGTTGTTTGTTTTCCATTTGTTGCTGCAACATTCAGATGGCAGGATCAGAGCAACATGAAAGCATGGATTCATTCTACCACTTCAGTCTGATGCTGGTCGCGTAATGATGTGAGGGATATCTCTTGGCACACTTTGGGCCTCTTATTACCAACAGAGCACCAACTAAAGCCCACAGCCTGCCCGAGTATTGCTGCTGAACAAGTCCATTCGATTGTGACCACAGTGTACCCATCTTCTGATACACACCATGTCACGAAGCGACATCATCATTACCAGCAGTAAACAATGTCATCAAATGTTCCCGAGACCAGTTCCCAGCAGCTGACTCATTATGCATTATTGATTAGTTTAAGGTTAAAAACAGCTTCTTTAGCTCCAGCCTTTAAAGGTTCGGTTTCCCGGCCCTAGATGAAAAAAAACAAAACCAAACCTTTTCAATGAAGACCTTCAAAGAATTTTTCTTTCAGGCTCAAGTTTCACTCTTAAGACTAAGTAGGTGGTTTGATCTTCGTTAAGATCAAACCTTTTTTATTATTTCCACACAGGCTGAACGCTCGGATCTGCCTTCACTTGACATTTCAACAAAAATAAAAAGCTATATTCAGAAAATGTAATATAGGCTGCAAGTGGGCGGAAGCACATTTGACATCGTCTGACTCACGGAGCTGGACATGTTGCGGTTTCATCTGATGAACAACTTGGTTGTCAAAAGAATCGAAGCTGCACTCGTTCCTATTCTCGTGAGTCATTTAGAGATACTGCAACCAAAAATGTGGGTTCAGTATTCATTATATACCACAAACCAAATTTCTACAGCTCTAACCTGGCTCTACTGACCAGGGAAGCACTTATAACTAAATGTAGACATTTCTAACATCTGCATTTCATTCCTGCTACACCTACAGTCTGATTCAGCCTCACTCAGTAGCAACAGTTTCTGATCAGCCAAGGGAAACCTCTGGATGATGTGCTCTGAGTCAACATGCAAACAGCGGCAGCCCGCTGGCAAATCATCTGTAGTCTGTCGTAGTCGGAGCTGTCCCGATTCAAATCTTATCAGTGTTTGTCCAAACGGCGTCCAATCCCGCTGACACACATTACAAACTGATAGCACTGTCTGCTCATTACAGCTAGGAGGACAAGCAAACATGCACACAGAGGAGGCTAATTATGGTTCAGCTGATCAATATGCATGAATGCTTTACTATTTAGCACTTAGAAAATGAGGAAGGGAGA
>VUQG01002435.1:0-12586 GCA_015106755.1 Etia nguti
CGATGATATCATAGACAGACGGGGAACATGGAAGGTGGGATCAGGGCAGGCACAGAACAGAAACCTAACAAATGGCAAATCATAATGGAATACATAATCAGAATAAACAAAAGCATAAAGAAAACACAAAACACTGAGTCAACAGACTCAGGACCATGACACTTCCAAGTGACTTCTGACCTCCCAGCCCATTGTTCCTTCAGTGGGCTGGTTTCAGTCGTTATGCAAATGTACTGTTTATAAGATTGGGGAAACCTGCAGTCAGCTGAGACTGAAGAAGTCACTTGGATGAGTGACGAAACGTTTCTCCCACAAAACGCTACGTCCAGATGAACAGAATCAACTTTTGGAGATTTACTTTCCTGGATGATTGAGAATGCATCAAGACATTAAAAGAAAAAAAAATAATTTTTTATCCCAGCTTGCTCTCCCATGGGATAAAATTACAACCAAAATATCACCAATGCAAGGGCCAACTGACTGCAGTTAAATCCATTATAATCCATTATTTTGAAATTACATGCAAACAAATCTTCTCTTATTAAAAATAAGAGACTCTAGACCTGTATAAAAATGGAAATAGCTCCCAGTTATGAAAAGTCAAGTCAGTGCAGAAGAACCTTAAACCTGCATTCTTTCTAACGGCCACAAAATCCAATGATACATAAATGTAAAACCAATGATTCTTCACTGAAGTGAAGAGTTTATGATTTCACTCTGAGATTTCAAATCTTATTGAACAGTGCATAATCAGGATTTTGTTAAAAATGATCTAAAGAGTCAAACCTTGTAACTAAACAAGGTCGGCTTCAGGGTGTAGCCACCTAGTACTGCATGAGCATATCATCACTACAACTTTTATGGTAAAGTATTTGAATGTATTCCATCATATTCCTCCTATTCTGGGTAAGGCTCAGAACAACACAAGTCTTGCATTTGTGAGTCTCGACCGTAATTAAAACACATTTAATGCATTTATCTCATTTATTAATTGAACTGAAATGAATGAATACAATTTCATCTAATATTATACTCATTCCTACAGTAGTTATTTCTCACAGTTATTTATTAGTATCTATTATTTAAACAACTCTGCCTCTGTCACATAACCATTGTTATAGCCAGAGTTTTAGAGGGAGCTGGGAACAAAGCCTTGTGACAGCAGTTATCCAGGACATCCATTGTTAGGCTCAGTGAAGCCAGGAAACCCCAAGAGAGCCAGACTAACTTAAACTCACTTCTGGGAAGAGGCTCAAAGGATGAGGCTCTCTTTTGACTTTTCTATTTATACAACTAGTTTAAAAGAAAAAAGTAAGTGCAATGCAAATACAGTTAACAGATACCAACTGCATAAGTGAGTGAGAGAGCGAGAGAGAGACAGAGAGAAAAAGCTTTGTTTGCTTTGCTTATACCTGTAATTGAATTTGGTACCTGTCTTGTCCAGTGTAAATATGTTTAGCAATGATGTCTGGAAACACAGACTGCAGCCCCTGTGTTTTGTTGCCCAGGGATAACACAAAGATGCACATTATCAACGTAGATTGAGAACATGCTTTTAAATGTTTAAAACCCAATTCTTTATGAATCCAGAAAAACGTTTAATAAACATGTGATTTTCTAGTAACTGTAACTTCACACTTACTCGGGCAGAAAAATAAGATGGTGTTTTAAAGTACACAGAGTATCTAGGTCCATGCAGTGAGTCAATGACAGCTTGGTGAATGAGTAAGCTGACGCGGTACAATTTTCAGAGTCCATAAATGACCCCAAACACCACTGTGATCACACACACACACACACACACAAAAACAAGCTTAAGGAGCAGGCTACTGTGCACTGACACAACACAAATCAGATCCTTACACTATCAGGTATGTCAACCCACACCGCTATGTTACATTCCTGGCATGGAAGTTGATGCATTACGTTTAGGATTATAGCCAGTCAACAGGACGGGCTATCTGCTGTCTCAGTCATGATTGATCTACCTAGCTGTGGCAGAATGATATCAGAGGCTTGTTTCTCCTCCCTCCCTCAACACCACAGTCTTTGTCAGGATTGATCTCTGCACCAAAGGCTAAAAGCAAAATGACCCCATCAGTACATCTGCACACGAGTAGTAGTTAGGTTTCATTTGGCCATAACATACTGGTGCCGAGGTGCTCTCTATGAATATTCCAGCTGTGACAATGATTAACAAAACTGTTCCCTCCCTGCTGTATTAAACGGGATGAATGTGCCATTCAAGTCCAATATTCAGCGGATGTAAATAGAACAAGGCAGGCATAATTGCAGAGCGACTGAAAAATGATTCAGTTCTAATCCTCCAAAGAATTTGAAGGAAATCAGGGAGAAAATGGTAAGATGTATGCAAGAAAAGGGCAGCAGCAGGGACTGGAGTGTGGAATGTGTGAAGTGAATGCACAGCTGCACAAAATGACGAGCATGTATGTGACAGCGGGGTGAGGGTGACTCGTTCAGAAGGGGATTCCTTCTGCGTGTAGATTCAGAGACATCGTTGTACTATGGGAATATTTAAAACGTCTAATCTCAAAAACAATTGAAATTGCTTATTCCCAAACACGAGATGTGAATGTTTAAAAGCAAATGCTAGCAGATTTATTTCCACTTTGTCATTGGACTGACAATGCAATTTTTCTATTGTCATAATTCATAACAATTAAACAGTTAAATGTGCAAGTCATTTATGTAATTTATGCCTCGCAGTTGGCCACGTAGATGAACAAAAAAAAATAATCTATCATGCATGATGTTACACACTCTCAGCGAGATAATGCTTTTGGCTTTTCACCTTTTATTTCTGACACTGGCAGATTATCCCTTTCTGCTTCTGTATGAGCTCTGTCTGATTTTATCCCACTTTGTAATCCTGTCCACCTCTTCACACTCAGCTTTCCCTTCCCGGTACTCTCTCCTTCACATCCCAACTTTAAATAAACATTAAATTAGGCCAAGATAAAACAAGATGTCAGCCTGTGTTAATGGAACAGATATTTTCTCTCCACAGTAAAGATAGCAAACGATCAAGCTGGGCAGTATGGCAACATGCGAGTCTCAGCCAGTGGCATCATATTTTCAGAGTGTGCTTTGGAGTGCGGAAACAGGTCTCAAAGGAGATACTTGATATGTTGTCAAGGAAAATTCTGATTTTGACCCTGTCACATGAACTGCTAGTTTGTCGTGAAAGTGTTTAGGTCACCACTAGTGTTGATAGCAACTGCATGACGAGGTTCAGATCCTGTCTACCATCGCCCATGAGAGTTGGCCTGTCTTGCCCTGTAGGCAGCTCTAGCTCCAATTACCCTGGCCAATGTGCTGTAGAACTGTGTCACTGTGAATTATACATGGCCTTTGTTCATCCTTAACCCAAGAGCACTGGAGACAGTAGTGGATCATGTTTACACTCATCCTTCCACTGAAACATTCATGAACTTCACTGTTGGCTAAAAACTAGACATTTAAATGTTGCAAATTCTTTTTTTTTAAATGGAAAAGTTTATATATAAATGCGTAATCATCTGACTGCTCAACAGGAAAGTTGATGGTTTTCGTATGAAGAAACGGTAACAGTCTGGCTTAACTAATTTTAAAAAATCAGTAATAATTTTTATCAATGTCGCACATCAACTTTTTTTTTCTATCCAAAAAGTCCTGAATTGATGCACCTTCCAAGCACTCATCATGCTGGCCTGCAGTAATCACAGTTATGCAAACACGAAATTGCGCTGTACTGTGAACTCGAAATCACAGGGGAAATCAAGAGGTGAAAAATGAAATGGGAATCCAGTTTACAGCATGGGCTCTTCAGCTGCTACATTATGCAGGTCTTAACCAAGGAAGTCATTGACACCTGGGGAAAACATAAAAAAGCACTACAATTTTCCTTTATTTACAAGTGTGAAATTAGTTTGAGCTAGAGCGACAGAGAGAGAGAGAGATCGTTTATTAATACTACATTTTTAATTCTGGACAAGGATTTCTGGTTTAAAATTTAGTGAAAGGCACCTCGGTTTGGCTTTTTCCTACAGAGGCCTAGCTTCTGCGGTCTTTGTTGGATTGCTAAGAAAACAAAAACACATTCTTCACAGTGTTTCTAGGTCTTCTCTTTATTGGAACAAAACCAACGGAACTACAATGATTTTCAGCTGGACTTTCTATTTCACCTTTCTGTTTCATGCCTTGTTTCCCCTGCTCTCTCAACATCATTTTGTGGCTTATCATCTGCGTAGCTGGAGCAGACTATGACTTGGTACTTGGATGGTACTTTCATCACAGCTGCCATTATCACACGGTACTAGTGCACTTCCAGTAGCAGCTGCATGTTTTTATTGCTATTTGCATAGAGTTGCACATAATTTTGTGCTTGTTTTTCTATTCTACCCTTTTTGTAGTAAAACCACTTAGTTTCAGTATGAAGTGACAGGGAATATTAAAATGAGTTTGTATTGTTTAATTGGGATTTTTAAAAAAGACCACTGAAGTAGCCTTAGCCCTTCTGTTTTAATATTATTGAGCTCTTGCTGGTAAGAGAGACAACATTCAAAAAATGTAAAAACTATTTTTTGTAGCTATTTACCTGATTTGCTGCTTGCTGATAAAGACATGAGGATGCAACACCCACAAGTGTGAAAAGAGCGCACTAATGGAGAATTTAAATTCTACTTTCTGTCTGTAACTGATTTTCTCTGCGATGAGTGAGACATTAAGTGGCAACGCCCACACTGATGATGGTTGTTAGAGTTGATACATATTGAAACGCTTACCAAGTCGAGCTCATTCACTAATGAGCGTCCATCTGTTCATTGTGTAACCACTTCCAATACAGCATTTCAGAGACTAGGTCATTGCATTTTTCCATGATCGAGAGCTCAGTCATTACGTTAATTAGGTCTGGCAGTTTGATTCCTGCATTTGTGAACCATGTTTGTAAGTCCAATTCACTAAAAGCTTCCCAGCTATTTGTGGTTCCCACAGAGACTTGGTGAGAACACGAATTTTCCTGCAATATGTTCTTAACTTCTTTATATTTTTATGAGCTGGTTGAAACTTAGTTATGGAAAATAAACTTCTGCTCACTTCAAAAAACACATTCAAGGTGTTAGTGACATACATGAACATAACACATGGATATAATCCACAGACAGTATTTTGGTAGCTGTGTAGTTTTATCATGAGATACAAAAAGGCACTTCTAAAAAACTAAACACAGAATAAGACAGCAACTTGTTGGGAAAGATATTTTCAGTTCACTTACTTGTCCTGTCTGACTGGTATTAGTTTGCATTGTTTTCCAAGAGACTATAATAAAGTATAATTAGTATTCCTTTCACCAAGATATTATTTCTCTTGGTCTTATTAACATTAGAAAGTAAATTCCAAACATCTTTTGTCTAAAGGAAATGATATTACAAAAGACTGAGCATAGACTATTTTAAAGACCCTTTACTACTAGGTTTGACTGTGTGTTTTGTCCAAGCTGCTAGGGCCATAAAACAAACACTTTCTGATGGGAATGTAAAAGCTGCTGATGAGGTGAGATAAGCATTACTAACTGAATTTGAGAGTGTGTTTTGGGGCCAGTTGGCAGTCATGACAGCAGCTTGGCCAGGCCTTTGGCTTCTTGTTTGTTGTTGATGTCTGTCTGGCCAGCTTTTGCCTTGGTCCAGACCTCTGAATCAGTCCAATCGACTGTGTTGACTGATTCATCTGGCATCGTGACACACAAACAAACAATGTTTTCTATTGAAAAAGCAAAGAGTGCCATGGGATCTCTAACGATTAACCATTAGCCACTTAAAAAACCATTAGATTCAGGTGGAGACATTGGTCTCTAGTGATTGATTAGGGAAATTCAAATCACCTTGTCCCAGAGAAATTGGTTAGAATGGAGGTAATGTCGACTGGAGATGGAAATAAAGTGTGATGTGTGATATTAGGCAAGGCCAGCGCTGCTAATGCAATTCATTATGCTTCAGAGTTGACAACACATAGAGCCTGTGATTAATGCATTTGCAAACTCCTGCTTGGGGGAATTGGTTAATCTTGCCAGTTTATCAACTTTGCTTCCTCACAGGCCTAAACTTGCAGATTTGGGGCAAATGAAAAAAGAACACAGAAGCAGAATCAATAGGATGGTACACCATGGCCTAAATGTATATTAGAAGTTTGCTTTTGTGAGGTGTCAGCAGTTTGTAACAGCCAGCCACTTTGGGAGGGAGCTGAATTAGAGTGTTACCCAGTCAGTTCACAATTTTAGAGAGGGTTATTTCACACATAAGGCATAAGGGCAGGCTGGCATTGATTTTGACTACATCTTTTAATAATTAACCATGAACTTCAATACAGAATAGGAAGTCTGCAAAGGATATCCACTATCTGAATATCCTGTCTGTACAAGAGGGTAAGCTAGAACATCAGCTGGCAGGGGGAGGGGGATTGGGTGTTACCCGACTGTCTGACAAGTTATTAATGTCACACAAAATCATTATCTTTTCTTAAACCACATAAGTATTTTGGGGCTTTAACCAGAACAAAAATATAATAAAATGAAATAAACTGAGCAGTAACTAAGCCACATCTAAAACCAATGTTTACTCACAGGAAACACAATTGAGTTTCTTTTAAAACAAATTCCATCTAAGGTCATACTTCCTTACAAAAGGTGCTAGCTTTGGAAATTTGAAAACACTCATTTGGATGTGTGCGTGGTTTTTCTGCAAACACTCATATCTTCTTTTTCTTGGTTAACCTATTCAAGAGACGAGAGCAAGTTTATCTTGAACCACACTGTTATTCAGGCTTTTGATGAAACACGTTTCTTTGTTTATGGAGGGCAACATTTTACACCCTGACAGTAACTGTACACTTTCATCTTTAAACCCAATAAACTGATCATGAACATTTTGTGGTGTATTCACAGGATTGGTTGCTGTTTTGTTTTTAAATACACCCACTGTGAGCCACATTCAAACAAAGTTCTCAGAAGATGTACAGCACACTTTAAAATTCATGGATGGCAGGACTGTCAGATTTATTTATTTTTGCTTCTTTGATCAAGTGCAGTAGTCTTCTCTTTTGAGAAACCTTCTGTCTCTTATGTGAGAATGTTGATTGCGATTAAGATATTTTATATAGCCTGATAAACAGAACGCCAAACAATGGTAATGCGTTCTGTTTTATCTGGGACATACCGTGCAACTCCCTTTAGAATACATTAGCTCTGGTTTCATGATGTAAGAAGATCTTACCCTGCGTATAATACTTCTGAAAGGACATGGTGACCCCCTTTGTCTTGTTTTATTCCTCAGATAAGCATGCACACATGGAGATTGCCTTGTAAAGCCTCCAAAACTTCATTCCTGTTATCTAACTCAACGCTGCAGGCTAAATCACAGTGGTAGACAGTGTGTTTATATTATGAGCCTTAAAATTCACATGGATAGAGCAATCAGCACAGGAACAGGAGGAAGAGTCTGATTTTCAGTGGCATAGGAAAAGGTTACATGGCTGAAATATTGTCCACTAAATGGCAAATATGATTTGAGAATTATATATATTATATTAAATATTATATGTTCAATAGCAGTATAAGCCACAAATGAATGCTGATGATTACACAGGATATAGGTCAAATGTGGAACAATTACAAAAGCAAGTTAGATTCTTAATGTGAGTTGTTTAATTTCACTTTACAAATCAGACACTACTACATTTCAAGTTGCTGTCTATAACATTTGATTAAATTTACACACACACTATCCTTGCAGTTTTCACTTTCAAATGAGTGCTATTGTCTTGTATTACACACTTGGTCTCACACATTATAGGCTGTGGGGGTGGAGGGAAAAAAAGAGACAAAATTAGAACAAAGGAGAGGGAGGGGGGTTTCCTCTCCTACGGGGAAAACATAAATAGACCAGAGAAGTGTTGTGGTAATGGATTTGCCATAATACTGTTGAATGTTGCAAAGAGATACGGTTTAGAGAAAATGGCTCTTTTTGTTACTTACCATTTGGAAGCTTATTACTGTTCTCCGTTAGCCATGCAAACAGGTTGGCAAAGTTGCAATTGCACACCCAGGGGTTGCCCTCAAGCCTCACTACCCGCAGGGAGGGCAACTGACTCAATGCCCCCACCTTTAGGGTAGACAGCGCATTACGCTCCAGTTCAAGTTCTCTCAGAGAGGTGAGGCCCAGGAAAGCATCCTCACTCACCTTGCTCAGATATGGGTTGTTTCCCAGTCGTAGTTTGATCAAACTCCTAGACTCCCCAAATGTCCCCTTAGGGATTTCAGTCAAATTGTTGCTGCCAAGGTCCAGGAAGACCAGCCTGGAAGAGGTGCTGAGAGTCCCTGGTTCTATGTGGGAAAGGGAGTTGTTCCGGAGGTCCAGATAGACCAAGTCACTGTATAGAACCAGAAAGTCGGAGGGGATACGGTTTATCCAGTTGTCGGCCAGCAAAAGCCTGCGCACATCCAAGGGGATCTCATCGGGTAAACTGGTTAGCCCACGGCCACTGCAGTCCACAGTGTGAGGATCTGGGCACAAGCAGGTTGCTGGGCAGTTCTCCCCCCGGGTCCATAAGACAGAGGACAGCAAGATGAGGATAAGCTGAAGCCAGCAGACACATGGCAACATGGTCAAGGGGGTGAAATGAGTTAGGGGAGAAAGAGGCTTGGGGTGAGGACAAATAGGAGAGGGTGGTTTGGGGTTAGGAACAAGAGGATGAGGGTCAGAGGGCAGGAGATCAGGACAAGGGAGGGGAAGGGGTGACTGAAGGGGGTGAAGGGGATCAATCCTCCTGGAGAAACATCCTTTTTGTTATGGAGATGGATTTCTGGAAGGTCTCAGGAATTGGGAGATGGCAGAGCAGTGTTGAAAGCTGCTTTCCAAGGGATCATGTAGCGAGCTGCCTGGATAAAATAATAGCCTGCCTGCTTTGAATGAGGAAAGACAGGAGGATAGTAAGCAGTAGGTAGCTTGAAAGCAAGAACGACTGCTTTTAACAACGAGGGGAGGGTAGAATGAGAGTGGTAAATAGACACGAGCGAGCAGGGAGTGAAGAGACGTCGGGGGCACAGACAAGGGAGAGGGGGGTTGAGGAGGAGGCTCTGTCCGCCACACTACCCCACAGTTGATCTGGCGGCAGTGACAGACAAAGACAATAAGGTCTCTGACACAAAAGGATATAATACAAAGCTCTGATTCAAGCATGACAAGCAAAGAGTAACATCGTTACATCCCTCCATTAGACCCAGGTCTCTGTATAGAAAAGCCCGTTGGTCTGATGAGAGAAAGAGAGAAGCTCACGGAACATCGCTCAAGTGTTCGTAAGGTTGTCTCCCCTTATTATTCCTTCTCTATCTCCCAGTGCCCTGCAACATGCTGTGTTACGCTGTCCAGCCCTGCATCAAAGCTGTGTGAAAGAGAATCCAAATATCCAGGCAGAAGCCTCGTGAATGTAGATTGCAGTGCTGAGCTGCACATAGCCATGCCAATCCAATGTCTGCCTCTGAATCTACCACAGTTTATCACATGCCCTCTCCCCTCTCATTATTTCCAGGGGGCGTGCCTGAACCACGCTGTCAACACGTGATGTCACTTCCTATAGTGTTAAAAATGATGATTGGTTGTATTTTAAAGTATAAAATTTGAAAGATGTGATGCTGTTTTTTAAAAATTGGCATTTATGTGCCCTTAAAGACATATCCAGGGAAAATATCTATCATGTAATCTACTTTTAGAAATTATTCTATTTTTTTTATTTAGCAATGAACATGTAGATATATCGATAGATAAATGTATAAATATATAGAAGTGTAAATACATTGGTCTTTATTCGTGTATATTTATGTTCCTGTAGTATTTTGTTTCTACAATGAGCATGAGCACAGTTTTGGTGTAGGGTTAAAACGTCCTTGCAGATCACCTGTCCTCTTGAAAGGAAAGTTTATTAATGATTTAGCTTTTCAATTTATACATATTTATAACATCACTATCTGAGGTGCATTCAAGTCTCAACCCATAACACAAAGAAGAGGATTAATTCTGAGTGTGTATTAAATTCGACAAATGGGATTTTCTCTAACAGGTAAATGCAATTAGACCACGGTTGTTGCAGGGTCATGGCAAATTAGACCTGTGGAGAATGAGGGTCGTGTGAAATGTCTAAGAAAGTGGCTTTGTCATGCATGCAATGTCAGTGTCTATTTCCAAGATCATAGCAGATTCACACACTGGTTGACAAGTGTAACAAAAATTGACCATACACACACCTGCCCATAATAACAGGAAGATGACAGTAACATCTAACTCACTTCATCACAGAAGATCTAATAATAACTCTTTGCTCAAACTCTGCGTTCACTGAAGCATCTGCAGCGTCATCATGTTGACAGGGGTGAAAGGCTCTCTCATCAAAAAGGGATATTTTTTGCACAGTTAGCATATATGAGCTCTAAAACTCTAAAGCTGAGGCAGCGTAAATTGTTTTCTGTAAACACATTTCAGCTTTACATCTCACTGAGAGAATTTAATGGCACTGCTGTTTTTCACAATATGATGAAATATTTTCTGTCTCAAGGACAGTTTGATGCTTTTCTAAGAAACAGTTTCCTACACTGGAACATATCGATATAGTTGACTGCTCCATGTCCATTTTACTGCTGTTGTATTCAAATAAATGTAGTGATATAAGTGATAAGGAAAAACTGTAAATCCTATATTCGGATCTGTAGATCATTCCTGACCTGAAGAAGTCCGTAAATAAATCAGCTGTTATAGCGTGCTAATATTTGTTCCTGCAATGTAGAAGTTTATAAATATCCAACCATCCATTTTCTCCTACTTATCCAGTTCCAGGTCAGCGGGCCATCAGTTTAAACACAGAAACCCAAATCTCGCTCCCCTGGCACCTTCTCCAGTTCATCCAGGGTGATACCAATGCATTCCCAAGCCAGCATTTCCAGTGTGTCCTGGGTCTGCCCCAGGGCCTTTCAAGGCTACAAAAGACATGTAGACTGGTTGGGCAAACTTCAATAGACCTTCAAATATCCTGGAGAGGATAAAGAGCTGGTCAAGTCTTCTGTAACCTGGTTGAAAACTGCGATCCCCCTCCTGAATCAAAGGGCCAACTAACAGATTTCTCTCCAACACCCGTTCAGACCATTCCAGGGACGCTGAGGAATGTGATTTTACTGTGTAACCATAAATCAATTTCTTTTTTTTATGACAGTATACAAAGATCTGGATTTATATTGAAGCAGTGATTAACTTATGTAATGTTTGCTGTCATTCCACACCTGCCCACCAGCTGTCACTAGAGAGTTTCACATCTTACCTCAGTAGTTTCATATACCCAGAGATACTTTCCATGTGCATTAAAGTTCAAAATAAGGCTGTTGAAAGACAAACATAGCCTTCTGCTCTTAAAAGTGAAGTCAGTAAGAAGTGCCTTAAACCTGCATTCGTTCCAAAAAGAAAAGTCCTCTGGCTGCAATGGCATCTATGATTAGCAACTAAGAGAAAATAACCCCATTCTTCACTTGAATTATAACGTCAGTAAACATTTTCATAATTAACTAGTAGCTGCTTCAACCCAGCACGTTTACAATTTGTCCCCATTATGCTCCCACTTAGAGTAAAACAGGGAATACTTTAGGGTGTAGTCACCTCGGCACTATCCTTCAATCTGCCTTGAGATTCTGCCTTTGCATAAAACACTTCTCAGTTCAAAAATTCTAGAATTGTGTTTTTACTTGCTTAAATTTTGGTTTCTATACGTTTTATCCTCAAATGTTTATTTGTTGGTGCTGTCTTTTCACCTATGTTCGTTTTAGACTTATCATCCATGTGCGATGTGATATCCAGTGTTTGAGTAGTTTAGAAATGTGTTAAGGCTTAGCTGGCAACAGGCCACCGTGACCAAGACTGAACGTAGGCCAGCGTTCCTGCTCATGGTTTCTGATCCTGTGATGCAGGTTATTTATCAAAGTAAAAATATTTTTAAATCACGTGACAGTGTTGATAATTGTTAATTCACTCCTGAATGAAATACAAGTGATGGCCATGCATTTTGTATTGGGCTGACATTCTTCTGTTCATGCCCTTTTGTTATTTAAATGACTAATGCTTGAACTGATATTAGTCATTCAGTTGTAGTAGTGTTTTTTTCCTTATCGTTGTATTTTTGTCTCACAGCTGCAAGAGCATAACTGCCTGCTGATTTATTGCCAAGCAGTTCAGAAGAAATGGGCTTTTAGACATTTAGAATGGAGATGGTTTACATTGAAATTCAGCTAGAGCAATGCCACCAGTGAGTTTAATGGCCACTCTGTTGCTGAGGGCAGTCATGCAGATGCCCAATCCTCAAACGTGATCCCCAGAGTCTCTTGACAGCCATTTGACAGTGTAAAAAGCCCTGAAATGTTTGTATGGGTGTAGTAGACCTTTTAGTCTGTCATGCATTCATATAAAAGCTACATTCAAGATAAGCCTGCCTCGTCTCTAATATCAGTGATGATAAAGGTTGGGGGGGGGGGGGGGGGGTCTCCCCCAGTGTTGATTAC
>VUQG01002435.1:12606-25984 GCA_015106755.1 Etia nguti
GAGTTGGGGAGAGAGGGGGGGGGGGGGGGGGGGGGGGGGGGGCTACTCCATATTGTTAACCCTGATCTTTTACACACCCTTCTTTTCATTAAAAAGTGTACAAAAAGATTAAATAACTGAGAAGGGCTCTGTCATATTATTGTATATCTATCAGTATTGACCACAGGTTCAATGAAACCTGCATTGAACCAGCAGTGTATAAAGCTCTAAGACAAAGAAAAACTACTTTGACACTAATGTTGTCTAACTGAATTTTTGTGTATTTATTCATGTTTTACAAATATTGTGTTGCTCTTAAGCCTCTGGGAATACTGAAAATTCCTTGTTTCCCTTCACTTTGTTCTCTTCTAACCTTGAAAACCTGAGAAAAACAATTTGATATTGAGTGTCCACAAGAGGAATGGATAGAGCAAAGCTTTCTCAACAGATGCTTGCACAAATTGATTTTCTAGTCTCGCACCAATGACACGTAACTTAAGTGTTAAAAGTATTGTACATGTATCAGGGAGGGAAGAACAAGCCTGTGCTTGACATTTTAGTGACCTTGTCACTGGTGACGCAGCATTAATCCAGGTTTACACAGCTGATGTGTCCACTGGATTTCATGTGTACTGGATGAAAGTACAATTATCCTGAGCAATTTCTTACTTACACATGAAAACAATTTTTAATCAGCTAAAAGACATCTTTTTAAAGTTTAAACATATAATTTTTCTCCTTTTCAGTCGTCAATGCAAAAATTCATACAGAACACACATCAAGAGTTTGAGGAGCAGATGTGCTGATGTTCAATATTCAAGTTGACATTAGCTGGTGCTTTGGGGTTGGTTTGTGTCAGAGCAACCTTGCTTAAGGGGATTTGGTGGCAAAAGGGGTGGGCAATCAAATTTCTCAAGGGGCCACATGTGAAACTAGGACTGCTGTGGAGGGCTGCACCAACAAGCTAAACTCAATTCTGCTCAGTATTAATTTTAACTCTTTAAAGCGTATTTGGCTCAACCCTTTCAGTTTCTCATGTGGCCCCTTGGGAAAATTAGTTGCCCACAGATATCCACAATATACCAGTATAATGTTTAATGTGAACAATATCACCATTTCAATTTAACACAAGGACCTTTGTTGTCTGTTACATTCCCTAATCATAATCCTCTCAATGATTTCTGTCTCTATATGCAAACAGAAGAGAGCTATCCAACAAACCCCAAAATAATCAACATAAAAAGAAGTGTTTGGATGTTTACTTTTAATATAACTGTTAAAAATCAACTCTGTTACTATCTACACCGAACATGCAGCAGGTTATACTGACTCTAACTATTTTTTTTTTTAATCTGCCTTTATTAATGAGACTTCATAGAGGGCATCTCTTTTGCAGGAACACCTTTACACATTTATACATATTTATATGTTGAAGCTGAATGGTGCAACTATCAGCTCTGTTGGACACTGAGGAGTTCTCAGGGAGCAGTTATGATTCAGGGCCTTGTTTAAGGATGCTTCAGTGTTAGTAATGAAACCGGGGCTAGCAATATAACACGTTACAGTCCTGATTGATTAAACTATTTCGTGCCTCTGTAATCTTGTAGCCTTTGTTAGTTGGCTAAAATTACACCAAAGAATTTAAAACCATTTTTCATACAGTATTTTTTGTGCACGATGCCATTTCCAAGACTGGAACTTGTTTACTTCCTCATATTTATATGGATCAGTGCATAAGATTGTACTGCTAGTGATACAGTACAACACGTGGATTAACACATGCCATGTAAGTTACACCATGACATGTATCGCTGCAAAAGCAAAATAACATCCCCACACTCAGTTTGTATAAGGAATGATGTTCATCACAGTTTAATCTCTGCCTTGTTGTTGCTAAAATTAACCAACTGACCAAATGCAGCTGCTTATGAAGACAAATTAATCCCATGCCAGATGCAGATTAGATAAAAAAAAGTGGGGGGGGGGCTCTGTCAGTGGTTGTAAATGAAAGAAAGACAGCCATGGTTGCAGGATAATACACATGTGAGGATTAGTGTAGGTTAAGGCAGGCTTCAGAAAATTAATCTTTACAGGGCTTCTGGCTTCTGAAAATTGCATAACAGCTAACATACACAGCTAAATATACAAAGGTTATTTTAATAAATATAGTAGTTCCTGTGGCATTGGACAGACATGGGATTTCTCTCATGGTTACATGTGTACATGGCAAACTTTGTAAGCATATGTATTCAGGTTAAGAGGCCTCGAGGCTTACTTTGAGCCCTCTTCTTACTCTAGCTCCATTAGGTGGTTGATTTTCTGCCCCTATACCCACCTCTGAGCAAGAATGAAAGAAGTGTAAACAGAGAGTGAAATGCTAACAAAACGAAAAAAGAAGGGGGGGAAAACAACCCCGCAGGTTATTTTTTTGTGTGTCACAACCATTATAAGTCAACAGTGGTGCTCCCAGCACGCTGAGTAAATGTGGGCCCTCAGTAGGAGGGCCTTCCCCATGGATTAGCCAGCGTGAGAGCAGAGAAGCTAAGCACTCTCCTGCTGCAATTAAAGAGCAGCCCATCAATAAATGATGAATGTCAAACACAGCATGATGTTTGACCTGGTAAGAAGACTGGTATCCTATGTAGATCCATGGTCACAGTAGGGCAGGAAACAAGGGGTGGCACGATGGAAACTGAGAGAGGACACAAGAGGATGTTAAGAGCACCCTGCTGCAAATGTCACTTTGTCCCATTCACCAACTTCTCAGAATACGGCAATGGACATTCAAGATGCAGACGCAGCTGTCATTTCTTAAGCCATCCACTGACATTTGGGATTCTGGGCAGCATGCCCTGTGCCGGCACAGGAAGCTGGATAGAGGACAAGGGGGGGTTCTCTATCAGCCAAGGGCACAGTGGAAGAGATGGCTCAGGACAATCATCGGTCATCACATTAGCACCAAAGAATATTTTTGTCACTGGACACACGTTTTCCATTTCTGAACTCCTCATGCAATATCTTCTTAAAGGACAAGGTAGTAATGCAGTAATATCTGATTTCTTCCACGATACAGGGGTCACCTAGTCACAAACATAAGTATGCTTAAGCTCTGTTTAAAAAACTAAATAACAGTAATGAATACTGGGCTCACTATTGCACAACTAACTGCCCTTTGCAACACGACTGGAAGGCTTCCTTCTCTTGCCAATTTTACCAGCGGAGGGAGTGAGATGAGTCAGACTCGTTGTTGCAGAGCCTTTCTGCATGTAGTAAAAGCCCACAATAGGTGACACTCACCACGTAGAGACACTTTTGTTAAAGTCCAACAACAAAAATATGTTTTGTCTACTTACATTAGAAATTAATTCTATCAATTTAATCTACAGGTTACACACATTGCAACTGTAGATTACTTAATCTATAGATTACACGTAAAAAGAAAAATTCCTTTGTTTTAATACACATCTTGTTTTATTTGCTGTATATGAGTGACTTATTGGAGCACCATGCCAAGAGGTTGGTTTAAACAGAATGAAATGTTATTTGTAGCACTACAGCAGATATATCTTTTTGGTGCATCGCTCTCTGTCGCTGTTGTTGAGTCCATGTGTTTATGTGTTTGCATAAATATTATTCAGAGTAAATAAACAAACCTAAAAGCACAGTTAACTTTTCTTCCTGAAAGGAAAACAAAAAAAACCCCTCAAATGCAGCTGCTATAGCCAACATCATTCTGTGTTGGTCATAAAGTCCAAAGCACAAGGCATCGAAATCTACAATAGGGTCTAGAATATAACTGCCAGCTGTAACTCCTGGGGCACAAAAAGATCAAACATGGAGTTAGCACTTATACATAAAACATTTAGTGTTGCAACATGACAGCTTAGAGTGTTGTGCAATAAAATATTTATTTTGAAATATTGCAAACTGTACAAGAATAAAACAAATCTATATTTTATGGTATGCTTGATCTCTGAAAGTTGTAGTTTTTTTGTTTGTTTTGTTTTTCCAACAATGGAACGAATGGGATGGAAGACAGGAACGTTTTCATATCTTGTCGATATTATCCATGTGAGAGAGAGACAGAAGAAGACTGCTTGGCTAGAAACCTGCATGCAAACGATGTAGGTTTGGATGCAGGTTTGGAGCTTAAATTTAATTCGATGTCTGTTACCCTGTTACACTGACCATGAACACCATAGATGTTTTGTACCATTCTAAACTAGTCTGTTACTGTAAACTTTATCACAGAACTGCAAACCGACAAGCATAGTCTGCACTTAACCGCCCAGTAGTTTCATGCAACATTTGGATAACACAAAGCAAGTTCGCTTGAATTTGTTTTGCCGGATGTTTCACAAAAAAAAAAAAAATTCAGCAACACATCATGTACAGATCCAATATCTGATTAAAAAACTCTAAAATAAATGAGGAATTTACATGTAAGCTTTAAATTTGAGGTTTATCAGATGTCACAAAGCATTCCTTAGCTTTGAAAATAACCTTTCTTACTCTCTTGCTCTGTTTTTCTTACATCGTTCTCCTTCTCTGAGCAATTTTATCTAAAATTCTTTTCTCTCACTGGGAAAACAATGTGAGATAACTGTGTTTGCTAACTACAGGTTCAAACACACAATGTGTTTGAACCCATAGTTAGCAAACACATTGTGTGCCAACCTGCACAGAAACAGTTTGTCTGTGTTTGCTGATATTTATTGAGCTATAAGAAACCTCTTATTTAAAATTACCTGCAGATTAAAAAATGTGACTCCCTTTATGCTTGCAGCTTTTCTGTTGTGCTAGCTAGATAGTGATGTACTGGTAACCATAGCATAGGTAACAACTACACAAAAAAATCCATTTTGAATGTCCCAGCCCACTTTAACTCCTCACTATTGTCCTATAAGTAAGTGGTCCCCAACCCCCGGGCCACGGACCGGTACCGGTCTGTGAGTTGTTTGGTGCCGGGTCGCGAGAGTTGAGGCTTGGGTGTGAAATTTATGGTTTTCAGGGTTTTTGCCGTTATTTTTTATCGTTTTTATCGTTAACTCGGTTTCCCTGGGTCTTTTCCCGTGTGTTATGAATAAATCTTCTTTTTTTTAGTACCGGTACTGGTTTTATTTTGTTGTATTTATCCGCGACACCTTAAAGGCCGGTTGGTGAAAATATTGTCGGACATAAAGAGTCCGTGGTGCAAAAAAGGTTGAGGACCGCTGCTTTAATTGATCCATTATGGGTTTTATTGTACTAGATAAACAAATAGGATTGTCTTGTATGTGTTAGTGTTTCGTCCATTTAGGTTCAAACCAGTTCGACGTTTAAAGACATGCAGTGACGGGAAATAACAATTCACCTTAAATGCATTAACCCTGAAATAATGAGCCTGTTTTGAAAAATATAAGGACTAGAAAGTGTATATTTTTGTAAAAATGTAGGGAATAAAAGTAAAGAAATTACTGAGAAATAAATACTCAAGTACAGATGCCTAAAAATTCTGTTTCAGTACAGTAACTTTACTCACATCACTTCCCATCTCTGGTCCTCAGCCCTTATTCTGAGAACCTGCTGTTCCTATGTGTGCCATTGGGTTTGTTCATGAGTAAATAAAATTGAACTGTGTGATCTGAGCTGTCACTGGTCATAGCTGCAGTGTCCACTGTGACCCTGTCAGTTGTCACCGGTTTCTAAGTAGAGGAACCATAAGTGAGGCCGCCCAAACTGAAGCACATGTTTTCTAGACAGTTGTAAACACCTTCGAGCAACATGGAAATGATGTGCACGCATGTGCACATACACACACCAAGACCCCCCCAAAAAACAGCCAGACTCTCAATCTACTATCAGTTAAATGTGAAAAATTAACACACCTTTCTGACAACTGCATATCCAATAACTGCATATGTTTATATTTCTAAATAACTTTATTAACTGTAAGTATTAAATTTTGGGTGTGAAATGTCAACTCAAAAGAAATGACTAGGCTACATTATAAACTAAAATGTGTTATAATGGAGTTGTACACAGTTGGCACAAATGATGCCTGATTTTTCTTCCTCAGTTCAGCAAAGGATGTTCATTAGTCAATCTTAGCCAGCTGGCTCCTTTAGAATTATGGTAGCACGGCAGAAAATAAAGAGAGTGTGAAGAGACGGCTGCATAAACACAGAAGCTGCTTCCTTCAAGCTCAAGTATGAATCTGATTAACCATGTCCTCCTAACTGTGTCATCTCTCAGCATGAAACGAGGCAGGTAAGAAACCAGCGAAACAAGGCAAAGGGATGCAGAAAGTGAAATTAAATGAAAAAATAAACAGGCTTAAGGATGAAACGAGAGATGAAGCGATAAATATGGCAGTAGTCCCTGTGAATGTAGGAACACGAGGAGCACGTCCTGTCAACCTAGGACTCTCCTCTGACTTGTCAACCGCCAACACACAACTCTATAGCTGTGCCAGCTGCCAGGACAACTGAGATGGCCAGTTGATCCTGCAGATGGTTTGTATTACCCTCCTGCAACTGAGAACCTCCATTGCTTGCTGTCAGCTGTGCTATTGAGGGAAGTGTTTATGTGCCATTTAGGGTTTAACTATGCCCCAAGTCAGATGCCTGAATTTGTGCAACTTTGTCCCTATCAAATTTAGCTGCCATGTGTATTGTGTCAGCACATCAGTCTGTCATGTCATTGACAGCCTAGAAAGTTGATCTTTTGGATTTAATTGGAAAATATATTGCAGTCACATTTTTTTGGTATGCTAAATCTTAATTTATTCAAAGATGACTAGGGAAAAATCTATGAACATGAATATGACTTGCAATGTGCCTTTTGATTGAAAATATCCAAACTACCGTAAACAAGGCATGCCTTAAACTCACATTCAAGGTAAAATCAGACAAACTTTCAACTTTAAGCAAGAATAATATAAAAACATCCAAAAATAAACCATTTCACTCACTGCCGTGCACAATAAACGATCAAAAGACAACTGTGAGTAGAGGGGGACTTATAAGGTATTCAACAACCTTGCATGTAGAAGTAAGCAGCCAAGCGCACAAAGCAGCCACCACATGCACTAGAGTTTGTTCTTGGCAAATGCTGGAGGGCAGACAGCTCTCACGGATAATTCTCAGAGTTACAGCTCTTAAAATTCAGTTCTGCTCGTGTGCCTCAACCTAACTTTGACAGTACACTGTGTTTTTTGGTTTTACACAATTTCAGAAAAAAATAATAAAAAAGACATTAACAGTCACTTACTATGTTTTTAACTGAACTGACAAGTAACACTGGATTACTTTGTCACAGAAAAAAAGAAAGATTCTCACACACTTTACTTTTCCTTTCAGTAAAAGTAGAGTTTGATTTTTTATTTTTTTTTTAAATCACAGGTATTGAATTCATTTAAAAATAACAAAAACGTGGTGAAAGCAAATAATATTTACCAAACCATAGATAAATGAGATGGCAACGTCTAAAACAAATTTTGGGAAGACCTTTATGTAAAAACTTAAAAAAAAAAAAAATCCATCCATTCTCTTCCGCTTATTCTTGTCAATGTCATGGGGACGCTGGAGCCTATCCCATTTGTCTTAGGGCGAGAGGCAGGGTACACCCTGGACAGGTCGCCAGTGTGTCGCAGGGCTAACACATATAGACAGACAACCGTTCGAACTCACATTCACACCTATGGGCAATTTATAGTTACCAGTTAACCTAACCCCACTAACTGCATGTCTTTGGAATCTGGGAGGAAGCCAGAGTACCCAGAGAGAACCCACACAAACTCCACACAGAAAGACCCCAGCCTGATGGTGGAATTGAACTCAGGCAATTCTTGCTGTGAGGCAACAGTGCTAACCACTGTGCTGCAAAATAATAAATATATATAAAATATATTGCAGTGATGTATAAAAAAATAATATATCACTGCAATTTCATTTTAGTTACAGAGATTTTTGACAAAGGGACAGCATTAATCTTCATCAGATTGAAAATTACATTTGGTACAATGTGATCAAAATCTGTGTTTGGCAACCCTCCGCCCACACACTTTTTCTCCAGACTCATCTAATCTTATTTAGTGCTGGTGCAATCCCTTTAATTTGGGGATACAAATATGAGTGGCCAAGCTGCAACGTCACATTATCATCACTCATTCTCTCTTTCTCTACACACACTATCACAGAGATACACACATAATACATTTGCTAAAAAAACCAAGGGCACCCTCTTCCACAGCATGTTATGTTCTGTTGAATTTAACAGGGATGAAGCAACTCTATAGTTTTCCACTTGTTTGCAGATCATATATATAAAACGGACCATTACACATTCATACAAGCAATGTTTTGGTCTTTTTGTTTGATTGCTGTTAGCAAGAAAAATGATGAACATCTGATGTCACACTTACTATATCTTTGCTTCAATTTTGCTGCAAAGCAGAAAATAGTCATGTGTTCTTACACCACCACAAAACTGTAATGGGGGAGTGAGTGGACAGGCTTACAAAGTGTCTGACTTCAACACCAGAGACCTGAGTATGCATCCCACCTAGTCACATCCTACAAATGGTTTATATTGGTTTCTTTTTTTCCTACTTCTAAGATCATTTTTCTTGTTGTGTTTCAGCAAGATCAGCATGTTTCTGTTTTGTTGAGTGTGTGTAGACTTAATCTTAAAGCAATACACAGCTGCTTTGTGTTACAGTATGTAAATAGCTAAGATAGCCTGTACCGGGCTAACGTGTATTCTCAGTATGGTTCACTGGTTAAATATTTCTGTCATGAATTATGCAGCAACCTTTTACTTCAGTAGAGAAAGGTTTGGCGCAAAGGTTCAACTGTTTTACTAAGACTGAGGATCTGCTGGGAAAGCGGGTCTAAAATCCTCCACAGATTGGCCACAAAACACTGCAGAGAGCTCATTGTGAAGATGTCACACATTTAGTGAGCTCAGTGACGGCAGAAGTCCCCCAAGGTTCATGCACATGCAAAAATAGCATGTTTGACTGACAGGCCAAAATACAACCAGGGATTTCCGTTTAGAGCCGTGATTTACATATTAAAGTAAGATATCACCCTCCAAAAGCGAGTGAACGTTTGGCAAACACTACAGAAGCAATATAGCCATTTTTTTAAGAAAAGCAACACAGATATATTAGGACATTTCAACATGAGACATTAACGGTATTCTCCTGATGCAGGGATGTGGAAGTCACATGAAGCCTAATGACCTTGTCATATACCAAACAGACACACTGATTGACAGGGTTTTCTCTCTGCCAGCTGCCTCCGAGACCCCAGCAGCTGAAGTAAAATAATGTCTCTTCTGTACTGGAACAAGAAATGTCCTAGCATATTTCATCACCAAGAAAGAAGATTTGAGGGTGTGAGGACAGTCAAAAACCACCATAAACCAAATATAAAAGTTGTAGGCTGTTTCAGGGTCTGACACCAATTCTTAGACAATTTAGAAGCTCCTTAAGCCTGGATTCTTTCTAATAATCATGGGCTCCTCTTTTTGCAAAACAAGGTCCAATTGATTTAAGTGAGAGAAAAATAAAATAGCATTTAATCAATGGCTTTAGGAAAAGCCCTTCTAAAAAGTTATGCTTAGTTGCTAATACAACATAATGTTCAAAATCTAAACACAGTCCCATTCAACGTGAAACTGACAAACTACTAAATGCTTCAAGTTGCAACTGATAAGTCACTAACATATGAGTGTGCAGTGTCTCAGTTAAACCCACCCCTCACTCTTGATCGCTGGTTTCAAAAAACCAAAAGGCACAAGTAGCGTCTTAAAAATAGGATTTCAAAACACAAGAGTGATTTCACGCTGTTACTCCCATCTTTTTTGTATACAGCCTTTGTTGACAACTCATACCACAGGAAACCACCACCATGTTTTTTTGTGTTTTGACAGACCAGAGACGAATAACTGCTACTGTGTCATCAAGTGGTCAGCTTCTTTTAGTAAAACTGGCTGCATCTGAGGGCAGGGTTTTATTTATGTTTTAACCCCACCATACATCATCAGCTGTGTTTTGATTTATCTTTTCAGTTGCAAACATGAAGCAATTTCCCTTGACCATGGAGCAGCCGAGTCCTTGAGTGTTTTCGTTTTTGTTGCAGGCCTGTCAGCACAAATGAATCGCCAAGATAGCAACTGTATTTTCAAGCAGCTCAATGTCAATCAAAAATATTTCTCAACTGCTGTTGTCCAGCACTTAGGCATTCTCAAGCATCTTGGCGTAGCACTGTTTTGTCATGTCCACAGCTGCACACTGGACATCATCATTAATATGTCCTCAGCACAAGTTCAGGGGTCAAGAAGTGCAGCTGAGAGATGGCATGAAATGGTGACATCATTAGCTCAGTGCCACTGGGCAGCGTGATGGCAGGCAGAGGGTATGCAAGGTGGCACTGCGGGGTGGCAGGACAAAAATAACACAAGTGTGAATTTCTGCTGTGCCCTCTTGGCCAATGGAAACATGCTTGCGTTCTCCATCTAACACTTTGGAATCACGTTGTATCTGGCAGTGGACACTAGCAGTGGACACTCGGCCTGATCTCGCAAAATAAATTCTGTTGTGTCCAAGAGGGGTGTTGAAATCCAAGGTTAACAGTGTTTGTGTTGGCATGAAATATGTACTTCTGTTTCAAGTCTTCAGGAGATGATGAAATTAGACAGGGCACTCTGCGTCAGATCACTCAGACAGAATGCATAATTTCATTCAAAGGCACATTAACTTTGAGACAGCTAATGAAAGAGATGGAAACACAGAGATGGAGACAGTTTCAATTGGTTCAACTGGGCGGAGATAGTTGCCAAGGAGATAAGTCGTGTGAGTGTGAGGTGTGACTTCTGCGTCACAGATTTTTTTTTTTTTTAAAATATAATTCTCTTTCCTCTCTTTAATATGTATCAGGCTTTCGTCCCTGCAACGTCAGACACAACGTTTCCACCCCTCGCAACCCCCACAATCACGATGCGGTAGGGGTGGGAGAGACAAGGTGGGGGCCTTGTCTGTTTTCCTTTTCCCAAGATCACCATCAAAGTCATGGCTTCACATCTGAGGAGTGAAGGAAAATATTTTTGACTGTCACATCTCCCTCCTGTTCACAACTAGTCAGCAAGTGCGAGGATGTTCTGTCAGCGCATGCCATTCTCAGCATTCACACACGCGCACATGCACACACTGGAGGAGAGAGATGACATTTGAGCTATGTGCAGCATTTCAGCATTTCCCAAACAGCCATGGAAGCCATATTTAGAGGTGATGAAAGGATTTGGGATGACATTTAGAGTCTACCTTAATTACTGGATAGGATGTTGCATGATTGCATACATAGTTGAGCAATGCACACAAACTGACTGGCATGCATAAATAAATACTGCATATTTAACCTTCCCCCACTGCTCTGTACTGCCCAGTTATATAAGAAAGGACACCCAAATTTTACTTTAGTTTTCCAGGGTCCTCTTTAGAGGTCAATTATTATAATATCCCTGCCACATGACCTTGTATGTTATGACTAACAAGCTTGACATACCTCCTTATATCATACAATATATGAGAGGTTTTTACTGCTTTGTCACTCTGTATGTAGGTTTTGGCAGTTTGTTTAATGGACAACATTGTATAGTCACTGTCAAATTGGTGAAGATTATTGCCTTGCTTTTTTTGAACCTTTTCTCAGGTATGCTCTAATATTTAACATTATCAGACAGACTGTATGATCGGTACATATATACATTGATGTATTACTTTACTTTTTTTTTTTTACCATTATTCTCCATTGCTGCCCAAGAAACATTAAAGTAAACAATATCTTTGAAAGCAAGTATATATATATATATATATATGTGTGTGTGTGTGTGTGTGTGTGTGTGTGTGTGTGTGTGTGTGTGTGTGTGAATGATGAATGAGACCACTTTTTGAATATTGCGCTATCCTTTTAGTGCATGGCCCTTCCATTACATCAGCATATGTAGTAACAGGCAAACATGCAGTGTGACAGCAAAGACACATGTTGCAATAAAACATGGCAGGAAACAAAGGACACAGGACCGGAAGGGACGCAGTAGAGTGCCTCATTAGTACACAAGTCAGTGATCTACACAGGCTGAGACGCTGTACACAACAGAGCACAAAATGCCCAACCCCTGCTGCTCCCTCCTCTCAAAGTCCCCGTGATTTGAACTTCAATGAAGAAAAAACTCAGTTCGGGGAGACAAACGTCCCCATCAATTCTCCTCCAATCTAATGGATGTCTCAGAGGGAGCCACAGCAAGGAGTTTCGCAATCACTCATGCCTCCCTCCCTTATCATTCACAACACCTTCCTGCCTGGCAAATGTCAGCGTGTCATAGCCTAACCTAACTCTGTAGTGCACGTGTGCCTTATATGTGCTGTGTGTGTGTGTGTGTGTGTGTGTGTGTGTGTGTGTACACCGTTGAGACATCTGAGTATGAGATGGATTGAAGCAGTGATGTGGAGGCAGCAGGATAGTGAGGGTAGAGAGGACAGCTACCGTGAAACGTCTCCCTGTGCCTGTATTAGTCAAAGCAATTCCATCTATCATCCCCCTCTCCACTCCTCACCCCCTTGACTCAATTGTCATTCTGCCCTGAAGAGTGTGATGGATAGACTCCACTTGATGTTTATTCCAACTCCATGAAAAAAAACAGCCCTGGTTCAAAACATTTTGAACAAATGCTGCGATTGTTTGATTTAACCTTATTGAAGTACCCAGAAAAATCTATTTAAAATGTCAATATAAATGTATGACTGTGCTTTACAAGCAAACTGCCTAAATGGAGCATGTGGACTTCACTCACTGTCCCTATAGAATGATGGAATAAATATTATGGGCTAGAATACTGGACAAAAAATATATTTTACGTTTCAAGAGTTTCAAGTCTTGGTTAAACAAAGTTTTTGAAGCTTTACATTAGGGCAGGGCAATATGGCCAAAAATATTTATCACGATATATATTTGAAAATTTGCAAATAAACCCCATCAATGTATTTTCACTTAAACAAGCAGGTGTTTTTTTATGTGCATTAAAGCTATATAAAAAATTTAACAGTGCAAATGCAAATTCCTTGCTGACAGTTTAACCAAAAGGCATTTCCAGTGGAAATGGGCCGACATATCCTGAGCATAACCATGTATAATATCCACAAAACTTAAAAAGAGGTTATACACACACAATACGGTAATATTATGTTGAAGCACAGTACGTATTACTCCGCGAGGCTCCTGACTACGATAGCCGTAATGCTCCGACAATCCATCAAGCGGTGCGGCTTCGTAGCTTACCAAATTCGTACTAAAACATTTTTTGACAGATTTTTGAGCGCCGTGTACCACATAAAATCAGTTCGAGGTCAGTAAGC